>VZTO01021756.1:0-22303 GCA_013400615.1 Syrrhaptes paradoxus | reverse complement strand
CAAATCAGTTTAAGATATTATTTTTGATCCTTAGCAGTAGAAGCTGATTTTTGAAGTGGTGGTTTAGAAGTTGGAGATACCATTATCAGTTCTTTGAACCTTCCTGTCTGCCTTTAGAAAAATCATTTCTATAAAGTGCAGTGCAGAAGTGCATATTTTATGCTCCTTTTCCTTTGTTCCAAATGTATTTTCTAATAAAGTAGAACAGATCTAAGACAAAATATTTGCTTTCAAAACCCTTACTCAATATGGCCTTTAAATTTGATCTTTTTGTTTTAAACCCTTACTGGAAATTTAATGAAACTGTAGCTTTGGGTGCCGAGGGTTTGTTCTGTTTTGTTTTTTCTGTTTTCAGATACAGAACTATCCTAGGCAAAAGTTGTCTCTTTTATTGTGGCAACTTCAAATTCAGTACCGTGCCATTACCAAAATGAAACTACTAAAAGGCAAGGATCACAGTAGTTACATGCCTGTACATGTGTAATTTGAAAGACTGGAATAAACTTGTTGACTTCACTTCTATGCACATTAGACTGCCTTGCTGACTTCAAAGACATCACCTCTATGTTACCCGAGAATGATTTTCAACCTCAGAATGGACTAGGATTTTTTCAGCCAAAATTCGAGTATGCCGTTAAATTACAGAAATTGCTTTTCAGAACACAGTTTTCTCAAACAATGTTTTTCTGTTCTGAAGCATGTGGTTAGACTTTCTTTTCTCTGGGCAATGGGTAGGACAGAAGAGCCGTGAATGGAAAACAGGAAATGAAATGCCCCTCATACCATGTAGTTCCTTTCCCTCCTGTTTCCCTTCCAAATCTCAAGAAAATCTCTTTGTGTCCATGGAAATGACAAAGGAATGTATTTCATATTTTCAAATATAAAAAGAGGCAACTTAGAAAAGAGTACTGCATTTATAAAAATGTACTTACTGCAAGCTGGGAACCCTCTTGGCATACCTGCGTGCAAGCACCGTCTATGAGTAATGTGTCCATGGATTGAGCTGGTGCACTGGAGGGGGAAGGGGAAAATACAGAGATTCAGAAAATACATATCTTGGTAATCATAAACGAAGCAAATCCACTTTAGCTTTTCTGTGACCTCCAGGAAGCAGAGCATGAACTGCTTTGATTTATCACAAAATTAGAGCTTGCATCTAGAAATGTAAGTGTGAGATCATTTACTTAAAAGCTATAGTCATCACCATAATCTTTAAGGAGCCAGATCCTGAGGCAAATTGCTGATGCGCTGATGGGCTAAGACCTAGAAAGCAAGTCAGACTTCCAGGATACTGTACAAATATGGCAATACTGAGAGGCTGTGAATTGGTTTCTTTGTGCGTGCTGCCTAGCCAAATAACCCCTAAGAAAAGCGTGATAATAGCATAAGTCAACAAAAACATTTCACCAGGCCCTCTGTGCAGGTGTAACTCTTCAGAATAAAATACACCAGCTATGCTAGTTTTGAAGACAACGTACTCTTATGTAGTTGTGAAATAAACCACCACACGGCACAATACAATCTCCTCCACTGTGGTAGGCTTTGTCCACAAAGCATGAAACCAGTACCTGCACAGATGGCACTGGCTTCAGAGCAGGAGCAGAACAGACATGGATTAAGTGAAGAAACATACTGTCCACTAAGACAATCCAGGTAAAGTGGTGCCAGGCATTCAAATATGCACAGGGGAACAATGGTTTGTGAGACCTCGAAGCTCTATGTGTTTCTGGTCCTTGGAGGTGAACACAAACTGTGCCAGCATTTCTTTAGATGTGATGTGTCAGACAACTTGCACTTCTGGTAGACAGAAGTTAGGGAGTGACTTTTGTTTCAGCTCTGCTGACCAATGACCCATTACCTTTTTCCAAGTACACCTCACTACTGCATTCTGTGTTTTACAGAAAAATACCCAAACAGAGAACTGTCATTAAAACGTTAGATAAATGTTGAATATATGTTGTCCTCTTACAGTGACTCTGTAGTATCATCCTTTCAGTAATCTAAAGACCAACAAATAGAAAGCATGTGGTGAATCAGCTTTTACAAAGGAAGCAGTACAACAGAACTATAAAAGACATTTTTTAGAAAAAGTTTAGGTCGTATTTTTTCACAATAAGCTGATTCAGGACAGAATCCTCAGAACTAAAGAACACATGATCAGTGTGTGCACAGTTATGTACTAAGACTCCATATAATAAGTGTTTCTTATTGTTAGAAATGTCTGGAGTACTTTATCTTCTGTCACATGCTAGTGACACATGCTGATTTCCAAAACATTATCCAGTGTAGGATAACTACTGGCAGATATAAAAATATTTACATAGATGAACAAAACTGTGTGTGGTAATATACTTGCAAATTTATCTTACAGATGTCATTTCCAGACATGAAGACATGATAATTGTTTTCTAGATAGCTCTAATTAATTAGGACACTTAAAAGCTATTGCAAATTGCAGGCAACATAGAAAGCATTTTAGAAAGATAGTCCTGAACTTTTCAGTCAATGTAGAAATGCAGTGATAATTCTGTTATTCCTACTCCTTCTGAGATTTGTTTCCACAGCTCACTCTATACCTAGAATGAACTAAGAAATTTTTTTTTTCTTCTTAAAAATATCAGTGCTTTCCAAGTTTCCAGTGCATATTTTCTTTTTAATTCATTTTTCTCTGGGGAGAGAAAGCAAGTTTCACAGCTATTTTAAATTTATTTTTGCAAAGACTTACAGCAAAATAAATCAGAATTATACCACATCATTCCCCAGATTAAAAGAGTGGTTTATATATAACCTGCGTATATGGCAAAATATATAACAAACAGTTTAAAAGGAATTATCAAATTCCAGAAACTGAACAAGAAAGAATCTGAACCAACCAGCAAGAAATGGTGAGAAATGTGAAGCACCCAGTCCAAGGCAGAAGGTAGATGTGTCATGGGTACCCAACACAAGGATCCCAGTAATTCACCTCCGCCAATACAGCTCTCTGGCCCTTTGCTACCAAGTCACACAGCCTCTTATGTTCACTTCCTCTGAACCTAAGGATTTTCCATTCACAACTGCTCTGTCACCCAGCTTCAACAAGAAAACAGAGAATCAGTCCTTTCCAGACAGACTCATGAAGCCCGGTAGTTATGTGGCATCTCCATGTGACATCAAAGCTGTGAGCCTGAATACATTCAAGCCAAACTACTTTTTGGTCCAGCTCAGACACTTTTTGTTAAAGCTCAATCAATAATTAAAACAGCCCTGGTCAATGCAGAAGAAGCTCAGTCACCTGTCAATGCACTGAAATTGGCTCCTGAAAGGTGTTACTTTATTTCTAAGTGTTGTGGTGTTGAGTAAACTTTTGGGTATTTTTTTCCTAATAACTATATCCATCCAAAATGCCCATTTCCCAATGACTGCATTTTCAGAAGACGTTCTGTAAATGTTGTTTTCTCGGTTCCTCACATTATGTTAATAACATTTTTAATATGTTGTTATTTTTGTTGACTTAAAGTTACAAACACATAAGTAGCACTTGTATTGTTTTGTGCAGATATAAATCTTGGTAGGAGAAGCATGACCAGTATCAATGGAACAGTTTTAAACATCAGTCTGTCTTCTTAAAATACAGTTAAGCTTAACTTCTGAGGGTTCATGAAATCTGACAGGTCTGAATTGGGAAATGGAGCAAAATTTCTTTTAGAAAAGGGCCGTTTTCTTGTGGAAATTGGCTTTTTATATTCCTGAGTTATTATTTTTTAGCTTGGGTTTGCTTTTTTTCTTTTAAGGGGAAAGGTTTTGAAAAAGTCTTTTTTTTTCTTATTGTTATGGAGTTCAAAGATTTTGCAAATACTCCAAGTTAAAAAACATAATGAATAATGCCAGGAAAAGGACATGACTATAATTTCAACAGACTTTGTTCACCAGAAGAAGCACATATGTCTTTGACTACTCTACTTGGGATCATAGGCTGCAGATATTTTGTCCAGTGCAGTGGAACCCTATTTCTCAGCATATTTAGAATATGAGCATTATATAAAAATTCAGAAAACGATGATGTTCTATTAGAAATGAAATCAGGAATCCGACCCATAGATGTGCTGTATGTAAATGGTGTAAGGAAGTAGTTGTCAATCTCCCCTCCCCACGTCTGTTGAACTCATCTGTCTAGGATTTCCCCTCTTGCCATCATATGGGCTCTGAATACCTATGAATATGAGGAAATTACGTTTGCACCCCTTGTACTTCTTTGTGGAAAGTACTGCTCAGGTTCATTAACAGCACAAGGGTAGGAAAAAGAAGGCTCCTACTGCTTCACCTGAAACAAGGACAGTAGCTCATTTACACTGCTCAGTGCTTACTTTTGTCAATTTGGTGATGCGTGTTGTCTTGTGATGGAGATTAAGATCTTTTACGAGCAGGTTGAGGGTGGTAATCCTTCTCGTGAAGCCACATCTGAAGTGGTATGTCCAGTTCTGGGCTCCCGAGTACGAGAGAGATAGAGCTACTGGAGGGACCCCAGCAAAGGACCATGAAAATGATGGAGGGACTAGACTATCTCTTGTATGAAGAGAAGTTGAAGGAGCTGGGGTTGTTCAGCCTGGAGGAGAGAAGGCTCAAGGGGATCTCATTAATGTATATAAATACCTGAGGAGTGGGTGCAAAGAAGATAGAGCCAGGCTCTTTTCAGTGGTACCTAGTGACAGGACCAAAGGCAATGGGCACAAACTGAAACACAGCAGATTCTGCCTGTGAGGGTGACTGGCACAGGTTGCCCAGAGAGGTTGTTGAGTCTCCATCCTTGGAGATATTCATAAGCCATCTGGAACATGGCCCTGAAGAACATGGTCTAGATGACCCTGCTTGAGCTGGGAGGTTGGACTAAATGACCTCCAGAGGTCCCTTCCAACCACAACCAATGTCCCAAGTCAGATGTACAGCTGTGTAACAAAGACCAAATGTTGTATGCACCAGTCCTGGACTCACCCAGGTTATAACATTTATATACAGGAGGTAGAGGGGTCTCCTTGCCTCACCCTCCCCGAAGACTTTTCCTCACAAGGTTATGTGCTCACTCAGTGTTCCATGGAGTTCACATTTTTTGTGTTATCCCTTAACAAAGGGACTGTGGTCTCTGAAGCTTTCCCTCCATTTTAAAAGGATGTCCCTTCTGAGTTCTTCATCTTATGAATGTCGCCCATGAATAATTTCTGCTCCTGAAGTCAGCATTCCCCCTGAAGGTTGATTCATGGTGAGAGAGTCTTCCTCATGTTCTGCTCTTCAGTGATTGAGGTCCCATGTTTATTGAAAGAAGAAAACAACTTCTGAGAGTCTCAGGGCATTTATATCTTGCATCACAGCAAATCGCCACGGGGTAGGACATTCTGGTGTTATCTGTTAATACCAGAAGGTGCAGTCTTATAGATTTTTATGTTAAGATGCAAAACAGTGGCACCCGGTGACTCCAGTTCCTTGCAGAGAAACAGTATTTTTGTATTGAGTCCATTCCTGTATTCATCAAGTCACTTTGCTGAGCAAGAACAGATCAGTTAATTTTTTTGGCCCAGCTTGCTGCATAGCCATATTAATTGGAATTTTCCATGAAGAATTTATAGGGCACAGTTAAAATGAAATATACTTGCTAACACCTCTGCAAAGGAGTTTATATTAGAAAATAGATGAGGACTAACTGGGTTCCCTTTAGAAAACAAATGTACATGTATACACTGCACATTGCAAACTGGATAACATACATTGTTCAGGGTATAAACTAGACACAGGGAAGAAAATAAGGAGGGGAGAAGATCAAGAACTTAAATCTGAAAAGCTTCCAGTTGTCTGTTCCAGAAAAATAATAATGCAAAATATTTTTCTACTTGTTTTTTCCCCCACAAACCAGCTACCTCTCAGCCACCGGATGGTAAAGTTTTACTGTAAATAAAACATTGATGGTATGAAAAAACAGCTGCAAAAAAAAAAACAAATGACAGTCAGTTCTGACTGTCAATCTACACATTTAATGAGAAACTCTGCTCAATTTAATGAATCCTGGTGCTTCACTGTACCATCATTTTAAGTAGAACCTGCATACACAGCTATGTAATGTCAATTTGGGGCGTACGTCACAGCAGTACAATACACCTCTGAAGGGAGAACTTAATTTTCTGAACTGTTAACCATATAAGAAATTGTTACTAATTTACTGTGAGAAATGTGTGTGAAAATGTATGTGCACATGATTGGCTTGACAGCTTGAAAATATTTAATCAAGGCTGAATAATTCTGTGTCTACAGTAGCAGTTAGATTAAAAACAATCAAAAGAAAGAGATAATACTATCACTTCACCAGTGTGTCAGGGGTGAAAGTCTAATGGGTTTGTAGTTGAAGATAAACTAACTTCACCATGAACTGANGCGGAGGGGGCGGGAACTCGGGGGGGAGGGATTCATTATCTTGGGCTTGACCTTTGATTTCTGAGCCTGATAAAACCTGAAAAGAACTACCCTTCTTCAGAAAGTGTATTTCATATACAGGGGAAAAAAGAAGAAAGAAAAAGCTCCTTGAAAGCTGACGTTTGAGATCAGAACAGGGTGGGTGATTACAATGCCTAGGTTAGGACCATTTGCTCATTGAAGTATACTGATATACCATTACCTCTAACAAATGCTTACATTTATGTAGGTGTTTATCACCAGAAGCGTCAGCACAAACACTCAGATTATTTTAGGAGTCCCTCTAAAAGACTGCCCCGGAAATTCCACACAGAGTTGCGGATTTAAACCAGGGTATTTGAATGCTGTCCCTGAACGTGAAACTCATGCTCGTAACAGACAGCCACGAACAAGCCAAACCTCTTCCCCTCCACCCCGCGCTCCCTCACACAAACCCATCCTCGCGCAGCTACAATGGACTGTAGCCCGGCTCCTCTCTGCGTGAAGCTGGGAACTTGCTCATGTGGGAGAATTTAGGTTGTGTCACGTAGCAAAAACAATGAATGGAACAAATGAGTCGAGCAGCTCGCAGAGTTGGAAATCTCTAATTACCAGACCCAGTCACAGACAAATGCGGAAGGAGGGCCAGACTGTTTGCGCCTAGTGCCACTCAACCAGGGTGACACTAAATTTATGAAAGGTCAAAGAAGTTTCCGTAGTGAGGCTGGTGGGGGAAGGCTGGGGGCTGTCACCGCGCAGGGCTCCAGCCCCGGGGCGATGCTGCCACCTGCCGATATCTCACCCTCCTCCCGGAGTCCTTCCGAGGCTGTGCTCCGCTTTTCCAGTCTCCGTTTCTGCAAATAACTTACCCTGGTTTTGCCCTCAGCACCTGACGGAACTTGCATTTACTAATTTAGAAATTTCTCAGACCTACTTGGGTCATTTTGGCTTTTTTTTTCTTTCTGATGAGAATCTACTATCCTGCGTGCAACTCCAGTATCACTTGCAGGAAAGGCAAAAATAAATAGTAGGTTTGCCTTTGTTAAATATAGCTTCCTCTTCTAAACTGAGCTTTCACTCCTAACATTTATAGCTCTGCGGACTATGTTATACTCCTTGCCAATATGCCTCTTATTGCTTAGTTATCAGACTGTTGAAAATGGTTTTCTTGTAAAAATGCCTCTCCGATAAATATACAAAACCTTCCACATCAAGCTGTATTAATGAAAATCCCTGTAATAGCAGGAAGTCTTATTCATAAAATTTACAGAGATGTGCATAACTCATACAAATGCACACATAAGCATACACACAGAGAATTAATAAAAGGATTTTTTTAAAGGGAAATTTAAGCTAATCATATTCACAAAATATTATCTCTGTGAATTCCTTCTACTACTTTATCTGGACAATTCATCTACCTCAAGCTAAAAAATGGGGGGTCAAAAACATTGCAACAGCATTTCCAATGCAGGCTATGAATTGCTCTGCGTGTTTAGGTATCGGGTAGGACTAAAGCATCAAGCAGAGAAAAGCTGAATTAAGGGATGAGCTACTTTGGCAGCTACTCCTGCTGCCCAACAGTACAGCAGTGCTAAAAGCGGCTTGGTGTCTTCTACAGCACCATCCACGTCTCAGATTCATTCGAGAACCATTCCTGGACAGCAAGAGGGGCTGCATGCATCGCTCAATCAGCAAGAAGCAGAAGTTATGCTGCAAAGACTGTCCTTGACGGCACAGATGTAGGGGGACGTTTCCTAGTGTCTCTCTGGTGCTTTTGGGATGGACTCCTGATTGGGATGGCTTTGCAGAAGACTCTGAAAGATCAATGCAAAGCTCCATCCAAAGAATTACTTGAGTATGGCAATCTCCATAAACTCTCAAAATTAACTCACCAGCTAAGTGTGTCCTGTGTGTGCTGCCCCTCCTCAGCACAGACATGCACAGACACACATACATATTTTCAAGTAACTGTTGAAAACTGTCATAAGGTGTTTTGGAAGAACTACCTTGACCCTTCTCGCTCAAAATCTTGATTTTGAGTAATTATTTGCAAGAGACTGCTTGGCACAATAGCATCCCAAGTTTTTATTTATCTCTCTTCTCTGCACTTTCCTGCAAAAGTGTCTGAATTGTCACGTTCACATGCTGCACATACCATCATCACATTTGCTTGTGCTGCAACTGCAACTGGGCCAGCACTAAGCCACAGCATATTTTCAACTTGAAGCAACTACAGGAACCAACCCACCTTTGCACAATCAAGTCAAGAAGCGAAGGCTCCTTTTAGTTGTGTAAATGCTTGCACTGACTTACTGTGACAAGCCTGTGGTCATACCCTAGAAGAAGCATGTGGCAGAGGCAGGAGTACCTGTCCTCAGAGAAAAAGAAGACGCAGTCAACCCAGCACAAGTGTAATTCTTGTTTCTCTGTGCCTGATTAAGGGCTCTGCACCTGAATTTTAATCATGAGAAAATCGTGTCCAACACAGAGCAAAAGACAGAGAGAGTGCCCTTGGAGGACCTTCTGTAACAATTATTTGGCCTAAATCCCTAAATTTCTTACATTATGTTTAATCATTATAAGACAGATAGACTAAGGGTAACAATTCCAGCAGTGGTCAAGCCCTGATGGTTAGCTAAGGTACCTAAGGGCGTGCATGTATTTTAAAAAACATTGGTATAATGGTGTGGCTGTTATTACATAACAATACAATTAAAATGCCAGAGAACGGCACAGTTGAGCTGCTGCTTCGGTTAGGTGATGTGATCCTGAATCTCTCTGCCAGCTGCTTTCTTCTCTGAACTGCTTGCTTGAAATGTAAAGACACGCTTTTCCAAACTTCAGTGGCTCTCACAGTTTTCACTTCCATATAAAGTCTCTGGTGGGCTGTGTGCTGCTTTCTCAAAGAAACATTTCATACTTATAACATATATTAGCATCTTAAGAGCCACTGCCGAAACAATACCAGCATTCAAAGGTCACCTCTATTGTTACAAAGTTGTGGACTAAATATTGTTTACGAATGTATATGATAATAATAAATGTATAGAGAGAGAAATTTTCTTTTTTTAAAAAAAGCAAAATATCAGTACTCTTAACCCCCTGCTAAATGGTGTGGCTGTCCTAGTAGCTTAATTGAACTACTGGCCTGACTTGAGAAACATGTTACCACTAACAACTTTCTGCACTTCAGCTTCAGCACCACTATGTCTGATTTAAAATCTGCATTTAAATACTGTTCAACTTTGACATCCACAAGTGTTGAAGAGAGTGTTCATATTTTTTTCTTGCTGAAAAAATTATTTCTTGCCAGATGTTGTAATCGAGTCACTAACAGCTGGCACAAGTGTTATCTGCTTTGGAAATAGTCATACCAAATGGAAAGACACAATGTCCCATGCCTCTGATTTTTGAGATTACAAAGGACTCATACCAGAAGTCCAGGTCTAAATATTTCCTTGTTCAGGTAAGACTGATATGTGAGATCAACTCTGAGTTTAAATATTGTGTCTGGGCCTCATCCCAGTTCAAGACATGAAGTGGTACTGGGACAGGCAATGGAAGCCCCCTCTATACTGAATCGCAATGGCATTTCCCATTTCTAAAAAATGCAAACATGAGAATGAAGCTTGCAATTCGTGACTACAAATGACTGCAAGGCACTTATTTTTGATCGGATTTTTGCTAGGAAATAAATCAAAAATTAGCAGAAGGTCAAATGATGACACCAAGCTGTGTGGTGCAGTCGACACACTGGAGGGAAGGGATGCCATCCAGAGGGACCTGGACAGGCTTGAGAGATGGGCCCATGCCAACGTCATGAAGTTCAGCAAAGCCAAATGCAAGGTCCTGAACATGGGTCGAGGCAATCCCAAGCACAAACACAGGCTGGGCAGAGAATGGCTTGAGAGCAGCTCTAAGGAGAAGGATTTCAGGGTGTTGGTAGATGAAAAACTGAACGTGACCTGGCAGTGTGCAATCGCAGTCCAGAAAGCCAACCATGTCCTGGGCTGCACCAAAAGAAGTGTGGCCAACAAGTTGAGGGAAAGGTAGATAGAATGAGGAAAAGGTTTGCATGCACATTTATCACTCTGAACAAGGGGAAACATTTTATGAAGTGTGTTTGAATGCTGTTTATTCAAACTGAACCATAACCTTCCTATTGAATAGACAGATTGGAGATATGTCTCTTAAAAAAAATACAAACATTTAAACCAGTTGAAAGTGCAGCACTTAATTGCTCATATCCAATACATGTAAGACAATACCTTGTGGGTGGTCTATGTACTGATCAAAATGTCTTTATTACTTATTGCTGTAAACGAGATACAAATAAGTCAAGAAACTGGATTAACTACGCTGTTCTGCAGGAACCAAATGAGGGGAGTATCAGCAGTGATCAAAAATGTTCTTGTTCTTCAAAATACACTATGATTCTATGCAGTGTTTTAAAGTTTGTTCAATACTATGTAATGTCATGAAATGTTATGTAGCAATACGGAACCTGCTTCTGCTTGAGGTATTGTACATCACTATTGATTTCAGAGGAGGTAAGATCAGGTTCTTAGAAATTATAACAAGCCAGTTCTCTTATACTTACCAAAGATAGTCTTCATCTTTGACAGAGATGTAGAAATGGCAAGAAAATCTATTCATGTACTTTAGACAGTGGCTTTTAGCAGCAGAAAAAAGTATATTACAGAGCACAGCTTTACAAGCACATGCAAGAGCAGCATTATAGATGACTTTCCTGAAAAAGACTTGCATGATCAGGCCAAATTGCTTGTGAGGTTTTCACAAAGCTTTCAAATTGTACAGAAATAAGGAGGGAAAATGATGTTAAAAAAAAGTATTTTTAAACCTGTTGCAGTATACTCACTTGGTTTGAATTAAATTGCAGAGGTTCAATGTTGCTGAATTAGTACTTTTTATTAACAAAGACCACTCCATTAAACTTCTGTTTCACATCACAGTACTCATCATTAAAAAATCAGAGCATGTTTTCTCTTTCTTTTGACCTTGGCAATTAACATATAAACTTTCAAAGCACTACACTCAGACCTCTGAAAAGAAATATGATACAGAACACAATTAGTGACATAGAGATAAAGGAGACAAATAAAGGGTATCTAAATATAAAGAAATTTCCTAAAAACTCTTCCAGAAAATGAGACACTGTTATTAGAGATTAGACAGTTTAAAGTGAAAAGACATCTGACATTTGCATTGATGCTGTAGCAGTGCAGGTCTGACTTACAGTAGGTGTAATTAGAGCACTCATTCTACAGAGGAAGAAAGACCTGTCACTATGCAGCAAAGCCCCAAGCAAGGCAGAATAGCTCACAATGTCTTATCCTTAAATTACGCTTCTCATTTAAAAAAATATTTTTTAAAAAAACAGTTGAGGTGGATTGTGTAGTGTTAGTAACTGAACCTTTCTTTGCTTCTTTGTTAATATTATTATGGCAAGTTATGACATATTTTTTGAAGCCCAGAGGACAGCTCAAGATTCACCTGCTTGAGTAAATGCAGTGGCAGGATTATTTTGGAAAAGCATGATGTAATCAGGCTCTTTCTAATAGAATGAACCCCCTCAAGACACTCATAATTAAATTGATTAATTTGGCTTGTGAAGGTGCACTGTGTCATCTGATTTTGGTGGTAGACAAATATCCAAAAGATAGAATATCAGTGTCTTCATGTCCCTTCTTTATTTAGGGTTAAAATACTACTAGCTAGCATTGGAAACATCTCAGATAAAAGCTCCTTTTCAGCCAAACTGATTGAATAGAGTTGTAAATTTCAATTTTCTCCAGACCTGGATGAGAAAGAATTTCCATACATTGGAAATAGCTTTGAATGTTCTCAAATACATTAAATGCAAAGAGTTCAATCCCTGTTCAACCCTGAAGGTATTCCCTGCAAATTCCAATGTTCTTTAAAAAATCCCCTCTTCTACTAAGAGGAGTTTAGACAAAACAGATGAGGTTCTCACTACTACATGACCATGGATAGAGTGGATGATACCTACAATGACTCTTTCTCCTTCTCTTGCAACACTATTGATCTTTTTTGTCACCTGCCCCCAGAGATCCACTAGCACTATTTTATCATTACAGTGCTTGCCATGAGACACAGAAGGGACAACTTAATGCTTCTTTCTGAAATAGTAGTCATTTTACAGACTTCAAAATGGAGTTTCAGATCAAATGTTGCAGAGTTTTGTGAAGGGTAGTTGGCTTCCAGGTAATGGTCTCAAACCTACTCCTAAAGCAAGCTGTGAAGGTTTTGTCTTGTAGGGATCCCTAAATCTCCTCTGTTTGTAAGGAGCAATAGCTATCTAGGGCAGTGGAAAACAATACTAAAAATTATTGACAGTTTCAATTTCTAAGGATTCCCTTGGCTACAGCCACAATGGAAGAGGTTTGGGCTTCTCTTGCCAAATTCATGAAAATCCATAACTGAAACATATGCCAAAAAATGAAGTATAAGGCACATAAGCAAAACCATTGAAATATAGTAGAGAATCAGAGCAATCTGGCCAGTAGTCAATTTAGGATTGCCATGAAACAAGACAAACTGGGTCTTCAAAGAAGACTTTTTCAGAAGCTCTCTTACTACTGTTGAGTAGGCATTGCATTAAACTTGATCATCATTCAAAATACTTCTGAATAATTGATTTTGGAATAATTTCACCGACAAAAACCTCCAAGTTCAATTTGCTATGGTTTTTGGAACATATTTATATCCATTTGTAACAATGTGAATCGACAGCAATCCAGGCTTTGAAACCCTTAAAAAAAAAATTGAATATCACAAACTCAAATGCTGTCAATCAACATAATTTAATAGAGTGTCTTCCACAGATTACTTAACAAGGATCAATCATAATCACAGGAACCTCAACCATTTCTGTTCCCCTGTGGTTATTAAAATAGATGGGATTTTCCAGTATGTCTACAAGATTAATGAATCAGATTTCTGGTAGATCAGAGTGGGATACTAAATTAGGAACAAGCAGCTCTCCAGAAGAACCCTGTCCAGTAGCCCATCCCCATGTGCAGTTTTTTTCAGTGGAGTTCCATTTAAATATCTTTGTTGATTGCAACAGCAGAAGCGTGTCCCCAGGTTGCAGAATACTTATCACTTTCTAAATTCCTAGAGAACTGGCCCTCCAGTTGCACCATGAGAAGACAAAAATAGCCAGGCGCAACCCTGAGATGTTAATGTTGTCTTAATTAAACATATTTTTAATTATTATTATTAATTTTGTTGTTAGAATTGATGACTGAATGTAACATACATAGACTTTTAATGTGGTACCATTACAGATATGCAGATAGCTGAACAGAAAATGCACATGCCCTGTAGTCCAAGACAGAATGTCCACTTACGTACACCAGGAGAGATGAATTACATTTAACTCACTGAAATAGCAAGAGAACCATGAGCTATTATGATATCTCTGGGTTTCATGCATCTCTGCATGAAAGCATACTAAAAGCAGTGTATCTTTTCAGCTAATATTGTTTAACTTTTTGTTGGCTTGACATGTGCATCTGTGTGTTCCAAAGGAAATTACTTTGTCTTCATAATAAATACATTTTTATGTAAGAATGCATATGCATTGCTCTGTTAGACAGTAGCACACTGAAAATAACAGCTCACATGCAAATCCAGAATAGAAAGATAAACAGGAGAAAAGTTGTCAATACAAGAACTGGTAACAGCACAGTATGATCTACACTATCAAGAGACATAGCCTAGGGTACCTGAGGTGACTCAGCATAGGGTATTGAGACTTCTTTTACTTTATGGGTACAAGAGACACAATGGTCAGTGATAGCAATGCACTTCTTCCTCATAGACCCTTCACACAAAGACAAAAGTGGCAGCTGGTAGAGAGGACCTCTGACACTGAGCATGAACTTTGTCTACTAAAATATGACTGCAAAATTTCCTTTCAATCAAATAAATAAATCTCAAAAGGGATCTTAATAGAAAAATCTATTTTATTTCCACTTCTCTATTTCTATCAAGTTTGCTTTCCTAGCCGATTTTTCAGGTTCTCTACATTACTTTATCACAAAAACTGCAGATACAAACCATCAGAGAAACTGTGCAAAAAATAGTTGTATTTATCACACATATTTATTCAGACACAGAAACGTTGCCAAATATTTGGAAAATTATAATGCTCCAAAAGCCCTTCTGCCCTTGTAGGACAAGGAAAATGAAATCCCTCCTGGAACAGTTCAAAGAGTCCAAAAGAATCAATACAGAACATTACTCCTACCTTCCTTCCACCTGCTTTCAGAAGAGTTCTATGGAGCACGAGGGAACTGCTGCAATGAGTACACATTTTTGTAGATGTTTTGCTTTCCAGACTGGTTTGGTAATTATGTGCCTGACCCTTTCTTTCCCTGCCAGGGAGAGGAGAATGCCTTCATGTTTCAGGAGAGGGGTGCAGCAGCTAGTGAGAGAGATGTTGATGGCCCAGCTTCGCCAAAGCCTCGTTGACACAAGTTCAGAGTACCAAGGACAGACAGAGGGTGAGGAGGAAACCTCTGCACAGAGTGTGACTGCATCTGGTGGTTCTTCCTAGAAGCAGATTTTCCTATTCAGTAGGTGCTTGTCAGAAAAGAAGCAAATACCAACTGAACTATATATGGCGAGAATGTCACCAGGTTTCCTGGCTTCACTGTCTCTTAAAATGACCTGAAGAAAGGTGTCCTGTTATCTAAGAAAATTAAAGCAAGTATTTGTTTACAGATTATGTAGAAGACAATCTTCAGAAGACAGGGCCAGTACCTTGTAAACCACCTGAACAAAGGTGCATAACTCTCTGCCACCAATGCAAAGAGTGGACTCAAATGCAACTCACACAGCAGTGCATCACTGCAGAATTGCAATGGCCACCACGAACTGACCACCCTGCACCTAATTGGTGAAGAAAGCTAAGTGCTGGTGTGCAAGCAGCTGCTCCCTGCAATGCCAAGTGCAGCAGAGGAGTGTTCCCCTTCCCACTTCCTTGTGTGAGCTTGCAGCAGTTGTCATCAGCTGGCAGAAGGCAAGTAACCATTCACACATTCCAAGGGGCATGAAACCGTGTAAATATTTATAGAATATTTTAGTCACATTTTCTATGTACCCAAAGAATGCCCACCTCACCACCTACATGTTCCCTTTCCTACTACATCCTATCTCCATTGTCACAGCCTGGCGCAAGGGTCCAATCTGGTAGCACACTGAGGGATGTTGCCCCAAGAGACCTCTCAGGTGTGCATAGGCAGCTGTACAGACAGCACAGCAGTGGGGTACCCCCTTCCTGACACCCTCCAGAGGAGAATCGTGTTGTGAGAATGAAAATCACTGCAGCTGCTCGAATGTGGCCCAAGCAGAGAGGAGGGCAAGCTCATTGGGATGCAAACATCTCCTCAAGCAGGCTTGCAGATTCCTCGCTGGGTGGACGAGCTGGAATTTTGCAGCCCCTCTGAACATGTCCATTCTTTACATATGAGACTGAAAAAGCAAAACAGAGTTGATACACACTGTGGATGACAAGGAAATACGTTTTCTTTATCCATTTGTCACTGTTCTTCAAAATACATGAAAGTATATTTTGCTTCATGGTCACTCAGAGTTTTAATGTTATGACACCATGTGCAAACTGCTAGGAGTTTCACATTCTCTTTTGATAGTGGGAAAAAGTAGAAGGGAACAATTCAAGAAGTTACAAGATTTTAATTCAGGGAGTAATATGCAGTAGCATGGAACACCAGGAGAAGACTTGGATTATAGGTTTATCTGTCCCTTTTTATGGGTGACCTTGAAAATGCTTAGAGAAAGCTAGAGAGAAAAGCAATTACATTTTTGAAATTACACACCACTGTTCTCATTCATCTTGATAAGCACTTTTAAAGAATCCAAAAAAGGCTAGAATATTGCTTTTATAAGAGTTATAGAGACCTTGGTTCTGCAGAGTCAGTTTTAAAATAAATTTAGATGTACAAAGATGAATTTTTATTTCCTTTGTGTTGCTAAATTGGCCACTGCAACTGCAGTTCCATACTGGGGNAGTATACAGAATTCTCTTTTTCCTTGTTCTGAAAAGATATACAGCAGCTCAGCTTACGTCTTGCACTCATCCCTACTGTGTCACAAGCATCCACATTCATCCTTCTCTGTGCATTTATAAGTGTGATTGAAGTGTTGGTAGGAAGCTGCAATTATAAAAACGGGATGCTATGTAAACAATAGGCACAAGATCTTAGTTATTCTTATTCCTGCTGGTTAAGCTCCCCTGTGTTCATTTTGGCATGATCTGTCTTCATGTCTCTTTTACTCTCATTATTATCTTGCTTTACGAATTAGGTAAAGCACTGAACCGCCTGTTATTCCAGCCTGGGGAGGGCTGGGGGTCAGAAGGAGTCACGCTTAATGTTAAAGTAGCTGTGAAACGTTAAAGCCTGTAAATTTATCAGGACAGTTGGCCTAGCCCACTGCAGGGTGAGGAGTGTAAGTACTTTTCTGCTTGAATTACGCATGGAGCAGTGCTGGCTTTGAAATGCCAGGATCCACACTGAGCCCGGCAAATGCTCCCCGAGCACGTAGCTCCAGCCTCAGCTCTAATAGCAGGAGCAACAGGGGTTATATTTGGAAGCTCTTGGCAGTCAGATAGAAAAAGAAACTTCAAAATCATTCTGCCTCTTTACTGAGGACCCCCTTAGGAGTACTACTAGTTAGAAGTCTGTCGACCTGCCACAGCTAATAGACACTCAGCAACCCAGCGTAACCACCCCTCCAGAATCAATGCGCTGCAGCTATTCAGGAGTACCACATCTGATGCTTGAAAGGATGGAAAACACGATATGTGACAGCTGCTTATGAGTGATAGTGATACTGAACAAAAAGCCTAATGGGTACTGGGATCTTCCCACCCTGCATACAGAAAAGACGAGGAAGGGAATGATGACTTTTCTTTGCACGGCTGCACTCTTCAGCGGTCACTGTCCTGTGTGCCAGATTGGCATCTCCAACAGCTCAACAGCAATTATTCACATGCCACCTCTGAAGCTGTGGTTTGCAACTCACATAATCTCTGCTATACCACATACCAGACTGCTGATGGCACATCAAGAGGTTTTCCCTTGTTGGGCAGGAGAATAAGAGACCAACAGACAGAAAACAGAAAAGGGTCAAATCTGTTCATCTAGTGTTTGTACAAGGAAAGTGAGAGAGCTTTTGAAACCAACATGCACAAGGTTAAAATCTAATCAAGGCTAGTTGAGCTTTGGAAAGAAAGGTTTTTTGACACATCAAAAAAAAAAAAATCACTAGGCTTTGCGGTATGGTGTTTTTACCACTGTCTTCATCAGGAACTCAGTTGTATAACTTCTTGGCCTGTGTAAAACTTAGCACCCAGCAATATCTAAATTATTTCTGGAATAGTGTATTATTTCCTGAAATCCTATGGTCTCCTATTTTGATGTACAGCAATACATTTTATATGGCAACTTTGCCCCTGTCTAACATATGGTTTAGCCTCTCAAACTTTTGACTCCGTGTCAGAATAGATGCTTATACCTTACCTCTATGAACTTCACTGTGTGAGCACAACTTCGATTGGTCTTCAGTATAAAACAATAACATATTTCTAGCACGCAGAATGGCAGAACACCTGCCGTTCTGGCAGAACACCAGAAGGAAAAGAAAAAAAAAAAAAAGGAAGATAAGAAGAAATTCCACCAGGAGAGAACCTAATTATTAAAGACATTGTAAAAGCAGAGATGATTCTGAATTTGGGGTAAATGTTTGATCAAAGGGCTAGTTCAATCATTTGTCTAAACAAGAAAGTGCTACCCTAAGCTGTCAGTAGCTCCTCTTGTCTTATGAAAAGTCCTAAGTGAGTATTAGAATAATTAAATAAGATTGATTTTTACTAGTTATTTTTTCTCTTAAAGACATGTTTTCTGTTATTACATTAATTCTTATACTATAAGACCTTTTCTTTATCTTGGTTTAACACACATTAAACACCCTTTCAAATGTTTATGTGACCAAGAAATGTTTTCAAGTCTACCTTTGTTTGTGATTTTACCTTCATGCTAAGGGACTCAAAAGGTTAAGATCTTAATCCACTGCAAGGGATTTGTTGAATAAATATCCTGTTTGTAAGGGTTATATTAAGACAACATATTAAACCTTCTCCACCTAACTACAACACAGTGAATCCTGTCAAGAAAATAAACTCTTCTGTTTATCCTTACTTATGCACAGATCTATGAACAACTCTTATAACCAGCTAGTGATCCTGCCTATATTATCTTGTCTGTAAATATGCTCTGCATGCTGAAACAGCTGAAAGGAACGCACAGGATTAGGAAAAATCACAGAAGCTGAAACATGTTTTAACTCAACTACGGGAGAAAAAAAATCTTCTGCTCCAGGTGAAAAGCTTTATAGTCTCTCTCATGTTCCCTTATCCTCTCGCATTGCCCAGAATTGCCCTACTTTGTCAGAGAGAAGCTATAATGGAAAGCTGTTTAGAATGACCCAACCTAAAAGAATACCTCCTGCTTTAATTTCCCTAAGAAGATGAAACCATATATAGGCAGCTACTTTTGAATTACTGTTTCTCAATAAGTACAGTAGCACTGGTTAGAAAAAAAATGTTCTATCTGAGCACATAAAACACAGACCTCAAATGTTCTGTGACTTTATAAACCACTGCTTAAACTTTTGAGTTTCAACATTTGCCCAGAAGGTCCCAAACATGTTACAAACTTTATCAGCTGTGTTGTTCCCTTTAATGCCACCAGGATTTTCATTTGCAACGTCAGCTGGAGAAGTAGTGGGCTGCTTGGTTAAGGACAGCATCTGGCATACATTTTTTTCTTCCTTTGGCAATAGGTAAAGTATTGATGTTGCTGCACCATTATGTCCTCCAAAATATTATTTTTACCAGAAAGTAGTACAGTGATGAAACAGATCAGATTAAAATCAGTGTTTCATGCTAGAAATGTTCACCTAACACAGAATCTCCAGAACTAACAGTGGAAAGAAATTTAATAACACCAGTAAAAATTAGTATCTTAGCAGCACTGCTAAATTACAAGACTTCAAATCCAGTCTTTCCTTTAACTTTCTCATGTAGAAAAAGTGGCAAAGGGGCAAAAAACGTCATGGCCTTGAATTTCTGAGTGCGAAGAAAAATATTCCTCTTTCCATCTTTATTGGAGAAACCTGTGCATTCATATATGCAACATCAGAATCAGATGCACATGCAGTGTCTTTAATAACTGTTACACCATTTGCCAACAGTCAAATCCTTTTCCAATTAAAGTATTTGCCATTCGACTTCTTTAGGTTAAGTTATCTTCCAGGAAGTTACCTCAGTAAAGCTGTTGGTCTAATATTTCCTCCCCCAGTCTTCTGCTATACACCAGTACATGCTGTGTGCATACATGCACACATACACCACCCCCACATATGCTTTATTTCAATAGTGTTTTTCGTCTCTAGTACTTGACAGAATCTTGTCTAACTCCCCTCTTGTTATTTAGTTTTATAGTGGAGAAGTCTGACCAAAAATAAATTACATTTTTATACAAACAACAGTGAGATAAGGTCAAGATTTAACAGCAACTGAATGACTTATACCTCTAATTCCAGAAATAGGAAAGAAAATTTATTTTGTACTCAAGCTGTGTGAAATACTAAATCTAAATTGAAATTTAAACACTGAATTTGGATAGCAAGAGTACTAGACTGGACAAGGGGATTATGACCCCTCCTGTGATGGCTCACTAATTTTGACCTGGAGAGTAAATTTTAGGAAGAAAAGGATAACCTATTGTGTACACTCATAGCCTACAGTCTCTCCTCTGAACCTCTTAGATTCCATAGTAACACCTAAAATGTACCTTTATTTTATGTTTCTCTCTTCCCAAAGAGGTGAACTGAGAATGTCTGATTATCAACAGAAGTGCTAAGTCTCATCTTTTCTTTAGAGTTTATTTTCTAACACGTATGATATTAAAAGTTCACCCTCCTACGTACAACTTTGATAGTGCCTGGGAATGGTTTCCTGCTTCAAATTGAACATTAATGAGACCCAGCAGAACAGTTGCATGCAGAATGATTAAAAACAAGGAAAGCAAAGATCAATCACATGATCTTCAAAAACAGACAGAAGAAGACAGGAGGTAGAGAGAGATTTTAATGCTGCTAGTACTCTCTGATAATTTGGTAAGTTTTAGTTCATACACAAAGAAATCTTAGAGGTCTAAGAAAGTCATCCGGAAATAGCACATATTTCATTTACCACGCTTCTTTCAACACAAAACCTCAGGCCATAACTGAAGCATGAACTGACAGAAGGTTGGCTCTAAAGAAAAAGAAAGTTTTGGAAACAGATATATAACTGTTACTCATTGCACATCAGACCTGCACAATGCCAAATGCACATGGTACATTTTTTGTCTCAAACAGACCACTACATTTTACATATTGCCACATTTTGACAACAAAATCACAAAATCAACTGTGAAACAAGATCCACAGGTGTTAATTTTTTTTGCCATTCAATGTCCCGAAATTATTCCAGTGGATATGATTTGGTAAAATGAAGCTAAACTTCCTATGTAAGATGCTGATTTGGAAAAGAGAGAGGATATGGAAGAAAATTTTTGCAACAGAAAAACATGTTGCTGTCTGAAGAGCATGGACTTTAAAAATCTTAAAGATGAGTCTAGGGTTTTCTTCATGTTTTCTCTACAAATTTAAAAAAATCCAGCTGAGAAGTCCATGGAAATTTGGAATTATACCAGTGAGAAAATATTTAGGTATGATCCTGCAAACTTTAATAATGATATACACAGCCAGAAAGTTTCTACCTTTCTAAATGTTTAGGGAACTATTTTCTCTATTAGTTATGGAAATTAAAAAAGTAAACTCGAAATTTTTCCCATTTCACGTTTTCATTTAAACTTTAAGTGTGTTTCATATGAAGACAAAAATGGAGATTGAAGCTCTCACCAGTTCTCCTCCCTAGCCAAACACTTTTGTCATTAGTTTTCTTTAGAACTCCATTGAGAGAAAAAATATTTTTACAATTTTTTTTTGTAATTTGTAAGTAAAACAAACCAAAACAAAACTCCACAGTTCTTGTTCCTAACAAAGGCAGTAGCCTCCCTCTGCCTTAGATGTTCCATAAAGGCACTGTATGATACCATATACATTTTTAAGTGTTGCCCTTGCATTATACAGTTGGAGGTATGCAGATTGTCTGGTAACAAAGCACATTTTATTATTTACACTTTATTTCTGTTATACAATTAAAAAGAATTTGTGATGAGAAGAACTAGCAAAAAGGACAATAAAATGATAATTTGGTGTACAAGTTGGGACATTCCAGTCAGTTAATTTGCTTTTTCTACAGGTCGCATAGTTATCTGAATTAGCATAATGTAAAACTGTTAACTCTTCCACTGAGTAGGAATTTCTGGACAAAATACCCTAGTGGCAAGGTTTAAGGACAACTACTAGAGTAAAATATTAATTTTCATAATATACATGAAATAAACACATAAAGATGAACCACCACCTTTTCTCTCATCAAAAGCAGTAAAAGCAGCAAATAGTGAGTTCGGAAAGTGGATCTCAAGGAAATAAATAACACATTCACTCAGGATATGTGTTTATTTTATTCCCTCAAATAGTTTCACAGCATCAGCAGTCTCTTCTCATAAAAAAGCCTTCCACTCAATAAACTGGGGAAAAAAATATACCGGTGATGAAACATACAGAGCTCATAAAGATGTATCACTACATACCATAGGATCATAGAACCATAGAACTCTTTGGGTTGGAAGGGACCTTT
>VZTO01021755.1:22723-35319 GCA_013400615.1 Syrrhaptes paradoxus | reverse complement strand
AAAAAAAAAAAAGTAGAGTGGTTCTTGCTTGTTTTTTTCCCCACAAAGAACAAATGCATCAAAATGCTGCAAAAGAAGTGATTTGATGCCAGACTTAGGCAACATTTTTCAGCAGGTAAACGCTCTAGGGGGTTATATACACTAAAGGGATTTTACCACCAAAAGAGGGGGTTAAGAAAACAGGAGCTGAGATGCCCATGTTCAGAGTTCCCACTTTACTTAAGACTTTTGCAGGACTTTGGAAGCATGACTGAGTCTTTTGACAGGACAGCAGCACCCTCTACCTCATAATACACTGAATGAATAATACTTAAAAAAATATATGATGCCAATTTACTGCAGTATTGGGCTTTACGTGAACAGGTTACTACTAGGAGAGTCACTTCAAAAATGTTCTGTGCATTGGCACAGTTTCTCAGATAACTTTGATTACAGTAAACAATTATGATAAATTGGATATATGGTTCATAAAAGCACCGCAGCTTGATTTAAAAGAAAAATCAGGTGTATAGCATCGAATGTAATATCCTATCTGTAAGCAAAGTGGAAGAATCCTCTCAGGTTATCACTCTGGGGAGGATATTACAAAGGACTTTGTAGCAAAGACAGACAAGCCATTCAGAAAGAGGACTTCTTGAGGATCAACAAAAATCACTTTTCAGCTCTCTGTTGCTGTAAACAGAGCTTTGACTCCATAGTATGGGCAAAGACGGTCATTGCAAGAATTCCTACCTACTTCAAACTAGAAAGGATCATGTGTATTCCTCAAAGTCACTATGTATCTCAAATTGATTCAAAAGAACACTGTCCTGTCTCAGCAACATCCTAATCTTCTTCTTGCCTTTACCCTGCAGCCTTGTCACCGGAAATATTGCTCTTGAGGCAGAATATCCACGTTCGCTACAATAGGCTCACACACCAGTCCTACTGCACACATGACCTCCCAGGAACTGACATGACACAGGGATTAAAGTCTACTCCAGGTATTTATTCTGAGAATGCTGGGCTGATAGAATGTCCCACACTCAGTGTCATGATTTTTAACACACTATTCCCTAGATCAAATAAGTTTATATTACTAAATACAATCATGGTTGGAATTCTTTGATTCTATGATTCTCTTCTCCCTCAAATTCCAGACAAATTAGATTTATTTTGGTCACCATTAACAAGGATTCTGTAGACCAAGCCAGGCTTCTTGTGTCACCGGTGCAAGCTTCCCATCCTCAAATCAAGACGCACACAGAAATCCGTGTCTTCGGACTATTTGCATAAAATCAAGTATAACAACTTAAAGTTTGAGCAAATTATTCTGTTGAAGTACACTGCATTTTGAGCTCGTAAATTTCTGTCATTGTCCTAAAAGTAAAGTGTGGTATTGCTCTTAAGTGGTCATGCCAAATCCTGGCCCTGCAGGCTTTTAGGGAATATTAGCCTGTGTAAGGCACAGACACCAAAAGTCACTTTGTACCCAACTACATATTTTAACAACGTAGCATTTATTAACTTTTTTTTTTTTCTGCAAGAGAACTAGAGTGACATAACTATTTTGAACGTATTTGGCCTGCTCTACTTACTGGATCAAAACAGATTTTCATTTGTTTTAAATACAGCGGTGCTGAAATCTGCCTCATAGCTGTAACAGAATGAAATAAAATTTAAAAAAAAAAAAAAAGAAGAAGATAAATTTCCTATGCCAGTCCCGCCTGCAGCCATAAAAAACATTTTTTATTTGTTTCACTTTGGTTGTGCAGAAGCAGTCCTCTTACGGAACAAAAGTTATTTCTCTAGACATAAATGACTACTTATTTTTCCAAACCTGTAATCTGTAGTGAAATCAACAAACTCTAAACTATGAGTTGCCTGGTAAGTTCTTAGTTTCAATTTTGCAGTTGTTTGGCAGAAAATCTGCATCACTGCTAACCACGCTGGAAGGCATCCTAAAATTTGAAGCATTTATTCCTACCACTTTCCCACATTAAAAAGACAGAACTCTAGAGCCATTGACGAGCAGATTACAGCTTTGTATCTTCAAAAAATTGCATTAAAGAGTTTCTTAACAGGGTTTTAGGCAACAGCAGCAGTGAAACCTGAAGGATGGAGGCTCAGATCATTATGCAGAAGGGGCTAACCTCAAAAGCTGTGTTTTGATCTAGTATTTGATCTGTATTTCTGAATTGTTCCCACCACCTCCCCCTTTCAGGAGCTTTTTTATGATAATTACAAAGGTGAGAAGACTCAGGGATATACACAAAGAAGGGCAAAAACCATCCTGCCAGAAACTACTGGAAGTGTTTTACTTCACCAGAGCAACTGGTTCACACCTTCCTAAAGCGTGACACGTTAAAATACCATAAAGCAGTCCCGAAACAAGCCAGTTTCAAAATGCAAATAAGGCAGATTGCAACACGCATTCATCTTGCAAGAGTTGTTCTTAATGACTGTTATTATTTAGACCATCACAGTAAATGAAGCTTTGTCCAATCCCTTTCTGTTTGTTTTTTTTCCCTCTAGCCTTAAGAAATCATAAAAACATAAACCTCAGGTTTTTAAGTCAGCTAGCTAAGGTGCCTTAATGAACTTAATGAGGTTACATGTCATTCTTTACAAAGCAAAAACTGAAACCTGGAAAGACTAGAACTCACTGCATTTTTCCCATGTTTTCATAGTTCAGTTGAGGATCTGTAATGCATAAAACACTGACACCCCTATATTCTGGTGGGACAAATATGTGGTTAAACTCAAATGTTTTTAAACCAGGTCATTCTGAGCAAATAGCTGAACTTCCTTGGGCTTTCTACACTAAATATATTCCAACATAGTCAGCAGAGACTGTCTGGCTTGAGAAAAGTCTGGCATTTAGATCTGGAAAGAATAATCCTACGCAGAAAAGTTCAGCTCAGCAATCTGCAGGAACCCAGGACCCATCCAGAAAAAGAGGACTGTAGACTCAAGCGCAATTGTTCAGACAGGCTTCACGAGGCAGCGCGGCAGAAAGGCAAGGCAGATGCAACGAGATAGACACCGATGCCAGATGCTGCCCAATCATCTGCCACAGTATTAGCATGCGGTTGGGAACACGACTCAGACAAAGGCGGCAAGACAAAACCAGAACTTGTCTAAAAAAAAGTTTTTAACCTGATTCGTTCAAAAATCTCATGGAAAATCAACATTCCCCCTCCACATCTAGCCATCCTTTTGTCAAGACATTTGATTTTCTTTAGCAGGAACACTTGATGGGTCAAATGATGCCATATTGACAGAAACTGACTTTTCCATCGACTGGTATCTGAGAGGGAGCGAGCACGACTTCTCACTCCTCCAGCTAGGCAGCAGAAAGACTGAGTTCATTCATGGCAACAAAAGGAGACTGCTAGGCCTGCCGGGGAACAGCAGCGTTAGGGAGAGGTTTCAGGTGTGGTTCATCAGATGCACACAGAGCTATAAATAGAGGTGCTGTGGGTAAGAGGTTAGCCGTTGCAGAAGCCAGCTTCCTCTGCTGCACAGCAGGCTGGACTTAGAGAAGCATGGCCTAAGAGCAAGACTTCAAATTTTATCTGATTGCTGCCTTGAGAAAAGAACTCTCTTTTTCAGCTTCTGAAAGCAAGCGGGAGGGTGAAAAAAAAAANAAAAAAAAAAAAAAAAAGCAGGTTGCTGTTGCTTCTCTTGGTTTTACTACAACCTGCGCAGTAATAACGAGAACATTCAGCAGCGGCAAGGCTCCTCCAATTTCCACATGCTTTTAACTTTGCTGAAACTTCAAACTGCAGTTAGTTAGCAACGATAAGCTTCCTAACTAACTCAGCGCGGCCTGTGTGTCCCCTGCCAATGACCTATTTTGCTAGGACATCCTGGGGACAGATTATGGCAACTCTGACTTAGTTTAAACGCAGGTGGGTGTTCTCTTTGGGCTGATCCATGCTCGGCTGGGGAGGACTGTCAGAGGCCAGCGCACAGCGGCACAACCCCAAAGGAAAACAGGGCCGAGGGGCTCCCCGGCTGCCAGCCCTGCAGCCAGCCAGCTGGGGAGGGAACCCCTGAGTCTCCTCCCGAGCTGCCTCCAGGACAGCGGGCCCTCCAGGGGGGTGGCCTGGCCTCCAGCCCGCTTTGCCACCGCCTCTCCCCTGGGCCCCCCCACAGGCTGCCGGCTGTCCTGAGGGGAACCGCCCGGCCGCCCCCTCCTCTGCGGGTACGGGCCGCGCCCCGCAACGGCGCCTGACAGGCGGGAGGAGGGGACCGGCCTCACCCCCTGACAGCGGGGCCACGGCGGGAGGGGACCGACCTCAAGTCCCTGACAGGAGGCGGGAGGGGACCGGCCTCCCCCCCGCGACAGCGGGCCATGGCAGGAGGGACCCGGCCCCTCTGACAGGCGGGCGGCGGGGAGCAGCCCCGTCCTCCCAGCGGCCCCTGACAGGAGGGTGACAGGAGGTGACCGGCCCCCTGACAGGCGGGAGGGGACTGGGACTCCCCGCGGACCCTGACAGGGAACCGCCACCCGACCCTTCTCCCCTGCCAGGGGGGAGCGTGGGGAGCAGGTGGCGGGGCCGGGGGGTAGCCGGGCTGGGCTGTCACGGTACCTGAAGTAGTAGACATCGCTCTTGCCGGCGCTGAGGCCCGATTTTCGGATCACCTCTTCTTTCTTCCATCCCGGGGGTAGCGCGGGGCAGTCCATCCTGCCCTGCTTCTCCATGCACCGGGCGCGGGGCCCGAGGCGGCGGCGGAGGAGGAGGAGGAAGGAGGGACGAACGGGGAAGGGGCTTCACCTCAAACCCAACCCCTCCGGAGCTCTCTCAACAAGAGCTTTATTGTTCCCCGGACGCTCCCGGGACCCCCCCTGGCGATGGCGGCCGCGGGTGCGTTGCTGGGCGGTAGGAGCGCGATGCTGCGCGCGCAGCCGGCGGAGCCTTCTCGGCCCCTTGGCACCGGCTTCCGCGGCCGAGCCCCGGAATCCGTGTCAGCGGCCCTCCGAGCGGGGAGGGGGGGAGCGAGGCGCGGCCTAAAGGATGGGGGGGGGGGGACGGGACACAGAGCGGCCAACCCCCGCCGACCATAGAGAGAGCCGTAGGCGGGACAGAGCGGCCGCTGAGCTGCCGGCGCCGGAGCGGGCAGGAAGACGCGCTGACATCGGCGCGCTCTGCAGGAGGGAGCGGTGCTGGGGAGGGGGTTCGGGCTCTACGGGATGGGGAGTGGAGGGACCCCCCGAGGTGGTGGGGAAGGAGGAGAGCGGCTGTCACGTCCCCCAGCGTTGAGGGAGAACGTTGCGGGGGGTTGGCTTGGGGGCGGGGACATGTCGCGACATTAGCGCCTGTCAGGACATGGGCGCCGACAAACCCGCTCCGCCATAAAGCTGATTTTTCATCCCACGAAGAAAACACTTCCCCTCCCCCACGTTCATTTTATTCTGCAGCCGCCACCGGGCTGACTCCGCTGCCCTCCCGGGACCCCCCGGCTCCCCACAAACCCTGTGGGACACCCGTCAATCCCGTGAAACCCCCCACGGCACAACCCGACGGCTGCCATCGCCGTGTCCCCCCTCCCGAAGCCCCCTCTGAGCCAGCCGCCCTCCCGCGGGGGTTCCCTCAGGGCTCGTCCCGGCGCTAGGACCTGCGCGGAGCCGCCGCCTCCTCCTCGGGGCGGGCGCGGGGCGAAGGGAGCGGCGGGAGCGCGGCCCCGGCCGCGGCGGTTGGAGGGAGCGGCGGGGATGAGTCAGCCCCGAGGCGGCATGGAGCCCTTCCCGCCGCCCACGGAGGAGGATGAGGAGGACTGGCTTCACCCGCAGCCGGCCCCGTGTGAGAGCGGGGCCCGGGCGGGGCGGGGAGCGATGGCGGCGGTGCTGGGGGGGTGGGGGGGAGCGGCGGAGCGGTGTCCCCGTCCCGCGGTGACCCCGTCCCGCGGTGTCCCCTGGCCTCCACCAGCATACAGGAACAGACCAGGGCTTCGTCTGGGCTATATCAACTAATTTGGGTTATTTTCAGCTTAGAGATTTTTTTTTTATTATTTTTTTTTTTTACGTTGCTGGGCTTGTTTTCATAAGCAGGGTTTGCTGTTTGTTGGGTGGCATCTTCGTTGGCCGCCGGGTATCTAATAGAGAGGAGTTAAAGCCAGGTCATTGTACAGAAATACATCAAAAAAGAAGTTTCAGTGTTTCACTGTGAAAGGACACTGTGTCAGCAAAGCCATATTCTAAAATGGTTCCGTGGAAAAAAAAAAAATGCAACAGACCTCCAAACCCAGGAATTTTTAGTAGTAAGCTGAGTTACTGTGAGCAACTCACACTTATTAAGTACTCCACACAGCGCTGGAATTAGTATAAAACTCATAAAATGTATGTTCTTCTTATAATAATGTGTTTATTAGTATGGATTAATTTTAAAAAGCTTTTACACCACACGGAAGGTGGCTAGTGATTTTTAATCTCTTCGTTTGCTTTCCTTGCAGCAGGCCAGAGCAAGTCTGGATCGGCACGAAGCGCAGCTTGCAGGGTGGTTGTGCACGTGGACTTGGACTGCTTTTACGCGCAAGTAGAAATGATCCGTAATCCTGAATTAAGAGACAAGCCTTTAGGTACGAGTTACTTTGCTATATAATTGGAGATTATGTGTATTCAAGCAGAAGAAACTTAAGGACATGAATAAACCGAGGACATGCCTGTGTGGTGAGGTGCAGGCTGCCACACCGGAGCTGTAACCACATCCAGAGCGAGCAGGGTGCAGTCTAGACTCCGTGAAGCTGTGACTGCAAGATTAATAAATCCTCTCGAGCACAAATGCAGGCGCTTTGCCGACGTGTGTGAGCAGTTCTGGGGGTTCAAGCTGGTTTATAACGTGCGTGGGCACGGAGAGGGCTGATCTCCAGGGGTGAGCCTGAGTGTTTTGACACAGCTTTATTCCATCCGGAACTCAACGAATTAATGCCAGGCAGTCAGTAGTGTCTACCATCAGTGGAGAGAGTGCATTGTAAAATGACCGTTACGTAAAGAGTGCTTCCATGGGTAAGGGCCAAAATTAAAGAGTGACATTACAATGGGAAAAAATATCTATAAAGTTTTAAAATGTTCTTACCGTCCACTTGTCTAGATCAAGGGATCTGCCCTTCTCATAGTGTTGTAAAAAAATTGGTTGGTTTGCTTTTTCTGCAATGTTGCGTTCTGATCAAAGCGTATCCTTCACAGTCTTTGCAGTGGCATGAAAGCACTGTGGTCTTCTGTGAAGTACCAAGAAACCTACACTTTAAGAAACATTTAATCTTTGTTTTCAGGTGTGCAGCAGAAATACCTCGTAGTTACCTGTAACTATGAGGCCAGAAAACTTGGAGTTAAGAAGCTGATGTCTGTGAAGTGTGCTAAGGAGAAGTGTCCTCAGCTGATACTTGTTAACGGAGAAGATCTCACCCCATACAGAGAAATGTCATACAAGGTTACAGGTACAAAATTAACAATTTTTCAGCAGAGGACAAATACTTCCTGTTAAACGCTGCATGCATGTGCAGGCATGGGATGCAGACATGAAAACCTCTGGGTATTAGTGGTGTGCATATCATCCTTGGGTATCTTTTCCTCCTAGAGTTGCTGGGGGAATTTTCTCCACTGGTGGAAAGGCTTGGGTTTGATGAAAATTTTGTGGATATCACAGAGATTGTAGAGAAGAGACTAAAGCAGTTACAGCAAAGTGGATGTTCCCGAGTCTGTGTGGCTGGCCATGTGTACAACCACCAAGGTGAGTTAAACCTTCTTCCTGCTGAGAAATACAGTAAACATTTGTGAGGTTCAGTACAAAGTATCTGCTGGCTTCTGAGTATCCTCCAGAGCTGAACACTTGGAAACTCGTGTTGCTCCATGCTTGGTTTCTGTATTTGAGAGTACATGTGTCACAAATGTCAATCAGCATTCCAATTAGATGAAAAATAACCCTCTGTAGTAGATATGCATGTACGATGATTTGGGAGGACAGATTTTCAGATTTTCATTGTCTTTTTTTTTTTTTTTGGAATTTAAGATAGTTTTACTATAGTAGAATTTTGCTTGAGCTTGGATGTTATTGTCAGTTGGCAAAATTGAATTAGTTACTAGTTTTATTTTTAATTAATAAAAAAATAAAAATTTTTGCTATAGCCATTAAGTCAGGAATAGGCGCACTGCGACTGAGGTAGCTAACTGAGCTGCTTTGTACATTGTCATGCAATAGTTATTCTGTGATATACATTTCATGCACTAGGAAAGAAAGCAGGTGTTTTTTTTCCTGGACTTGGAGCAATTGTGATGGCTTTGAATATGGTTGGGAGAGAAGGGGAAATGCCCGAATGGTCCTTTTCCTCGTTTGACATTTGCATGTGTAATAAAGGCTTAGCTGCAAGGCAGCCCTGTAAATGAAAGACTTGTAAAGCTCTACTTTGGTTACAGCGGTGCAAGGATCTGTGATGTTTAATGCTTTGACATCTCTTAATAGATTGTATTTTATATTTAAAATACTCCCTGTGCTCCCTGGAGTGTATGCCCCTGCTTTTGGACAGCAGCAATCTCCCTTTCACCAGGATTTTTGGGAGGTAGGAGCGAGGTTATACTTCGGTACAGAAGCCATGGCCATGCCACTTGGTCTGAGAGACTATACTTTGTTCTGCTTTAAAAAATATCTAAATCTAGAGAATTAGCTAACAGGTGACTATTTCCATACTGAACGCTGCTTTCTCTTTCTTTGCAGCTATCAATTTGGACAATACAACACATGTAAGACTAATTATTGGATCTCAGATCGCAGAAGAGTTCAGGGAAGCCATATACACGAGACTGAGCCTCACAGGCTGTGCAGGAGTGGCCTCTAACAAATTACTGGCTAAACTGGTGTCTGGGACCTTTAAACCGAATCAGCAAACGGTTCTCCTGCCTGAAAGCTGTCCAGATCTAATGCGCAGCCTTGATCACATCCAAAAAGTGCCAGGTTAGTGTGGTGCTATGAGCGTAGATGGAAAGCATATCGACAGCTCTTGAGATGACAAGAAAAATTACTAAAAAAAATGATAGCTGAAATAATTTTAAAATCTATTTCTCACAAGCAGGTAGCAGGGTGTGCAGGTGTGTGCTTTTTTTTTATAAGCTGTTTGAGTTTTGTGTAACAGAAGGCATGAAACGACTTTGGTTTTCTTAATTTTTGTTTGTGACATAAGTGTGTTGCAGCACTTTAGAAAATACCTTCAAAAATAGTAAAATCTTTAGGTTTTTACTGAAGCCCAAACATTGTGGTTGATACTAGGTTTTAATAGGAAGTTTTTTAAATTTGATGATTGGAAACCTACTGACAGTTATTAAAACAGTCCATTGGAGCCTGACAGAATACTCTGAGGAAGTACTTTTCGTACTTATTTTACAGACACTGTGCTGTTGGCCAGGAAGCCTTGATGTAGGCTACAGACACGGGCAGACCTTTGCTGCATCTCACTGTGGCTTTTCTAATGGCAAATTCTAAAACTTGAATGGAAGCTGAAGAGCCTGCATTGCAGTAGTGAAAATAATTGTCAGTACTATGTGGGTGGGAATTTTTCATATGTATGTGTATATATATACACATATACATATGTATATATATGAATATATATATATTCAATTTTCTTTGTGTTTTTAATACATTTTGTATTTAGGCATTGGCTACAAAACTACCAAACGTCTTGAAATGCTGGGTGTTAGGAACGTGTGTGATCTCCAAGCATTTCCATCTGCTGTGTTAGAGAAGGAACTCGGTGTTTCGATTGCTCAGCACATCCAAAAACTCAGCTATGGAGAAGATGACTCCCCCGTGACTCCAACAGGCCCTCCTCAGGTACAAGTCTTGTTCTGAAGTACTTTATAAAGAGCAAAAAAAAGTTGCTTTTACTTTTATAGAGCTTTGCTGGACCATTTTTGTATGTATTCAGTGCAACTCAAATTTATATGTACTTCTTCTGAAATTCAGTTGAGGTCTGAGAGTCAAACTTATCTTGGTGTTAATTCTACACACTTAATTGTGATACTTTTTTTCCTCTTGAGAATTTTGAAGTAAACATAAAATTGAAAGGACTAATGTGTTTTTTTTAGTCCTTTAGTGATGAAGATTCCTTTAAAAAATGTTCATCAGAAGTGGAAGTTAAAGAAAAAATTGAGGAACTTCTTCCTAACCTATTAGACAGGTGACTGTCTTCAGTAGCTCTTTTTGACGACTGAGTTTGTGACCTGAAGGGACTTGGAGCGTACGTTAGGTTTGTCTCATACTCTGTGCTTCTTCTCTCAACAAAATGCATTTGTAGGGACAGCACCTGCCTCTCCAGCTTCCCCCTTGGTCCTTTCTTCCCTCAGTTCATGGACTGTCCTGCTGTATTGCCCCCCTTTCCTCTGGCCCCCAGGCTGGCTGCCAGCCCTTCCATCCTGTGCAGCTTCTCTGATAAAGATCTTTGCCTATTCCATTTGCTTATCCTTCTCTGTTGCTTTGGTTGTGCATCACAGTGTTTAGTGCATCTTCACTGATCTCTGAAGATGCACTAAACACTGTGATGCACAACCAAAGCAACAGAGAAGGACCCTAGGCTTGCTTTCTCCTTCCGTAAATGACTTTCTCTACTTTTGAGACCTTTGGTGATCACCATTTATGCATGTCTCTGTTCCACAGCTTATTTTTCTGTCACTCTGAAAGAACATTTCCATTTCTTCCTCCTTCCCTTGCCCTGTGAATCCAGGCAGCATCCAAGCCCAAGACACTTGACCAGCATAGCAGGAGGATGCATTTACTTGTGTCTTTGACTACTGTGACTTTGCTATCCTCCCTTTCTATCCTGTGACTCTCTTTACTTAAACCAAAAAGGAGCAATATTCTAGCAGGACTGAACGCTGTTTCCTGTTCTGCCATGCTTCATCTTCTGATTTTTTAAACCCTCTTTGTGTCAGTCCTGAAGCCTTTCTGTCTCCCATTAGTTCTTGATTTTAATTTTTTTCTCTAAATATTTTCATATTCTCTGCATCCCTTAAAATAACCTACAAGTCTTAAAGGTTTTCTGTCCCCACTTCTATGCAAGTCTCACAACAGATATTTTCATTTTAGTTGCATTAACATTGTGGGCAAGCAGGCTTTTATCTGCATCTCAGACATTGATCAGTAATAATGAAATTCGTAGTGAGGTTGTTTGTCCTATCTTATTTACATGTAAAGTTGAGAAATCTTTTTTTTGTAGGGAAAATACCCTCCCATGCCGTTTGGAGGGGGAAAGAAACAATTATACTCTTCCTTCCAAAAGTCAGCTACCCTTTTGCTGCTAAAGTAGGGATGTTTCTTTGCAAAGAAAAAGCTAAAGGCTGAGGATTATACAGGGTAAAACTACAAAGATTAAACTACTTTTAATGGATTGAAATACTTAAATGTGTCAATATTGCACACTGACCCATTTTCATGTTAATTTCATCTGAAAACTCTTAGCGACAGCATTTAACTTGTCTTGAACTTCAGAGTAATTAAAGGAACCCGGCTAGGACCCAAAGTTCCTTGTATAATCCTCAGTGGAGTAAAGCCAGAAGTTGGAAGATTTGTAATGCTTAATTTGACTTTGCAGTCTAGATGCTTTGGCTCGTAGGAATACTTACTGCTTTGTGCACATTAATGCTCTGCAGAATATCCAAAGATGGAAGACAACCACACACCGTACGACTGACCATACGGCAGTTCTCCTCAACCGATAAATGGTTTAATCGGGAGAGTCGTCAGTGTCCTATTCCACCTCATCTCATTCAGAAATTTGGAAAAGGTAAACTTAGCATTTTTGAAAGTCTCAGCTTTGTGCTGCTACCACCCTAACTCCTCTGTAAAATTCCATTACTTAATGTCATGATAATATTCCCTACACTTAATATCTGGAAACTTTTCCCTTATTTATAACAGATATATCTTGATAAGATATGCTAAAAACATATAGAACTTCACTGCAGGAATAACTTCTACGTTACTGCCACGGTTTAACCCAGTCTGCCTGGATTCCTGGCTGTAAATTTCTTGGTGGGGTGGGAAAGGGCAACTGGGGGCTGTTTCCCAGATTAATCTGCTTTTCTCTGTTAAGGATTTGAATTATGTTCTCAGCTTTATTATGTAACAGAATGTCTACCTCTGAAAATTAATAACATAAAGGCTCTCATCCTTCTCAGGCTTATGCCTTCCAAGCAGCAATTGCAATTGATTTGATGCTTCATTCAGACTGGGGTGAGGAAATCAATCTGAATCACTGCGGTATCAGCACACAGAATCACAGAATCACTTCTCACAGTCCTCGAGAAGCTATTGACAGTCTGTGTAGCTTCTCACTTCAAAATTCCTACTGGACTTCTATCTCAGAGGAGACTAACATCTGCTCATATAGTCATGCAAGCTCCAATAAACCATGTTGTTATTACCAATGTTGGGGTAATGTTATACACCGACATGGCAGTGGAAGGGCATATTTTGGTAGAATTAGATCATTTTTCAGATCTATTCAGCTTGTTTTGTATTCTGCTATTCTCTTCTAACCTAGGTACCTAGTTAGTGTCACAGGTGTGACATGAGGCATTTTTCCTGGAGGAAAAAAAAAAAAAAAAAAAAAAATAATAAATT
>VZTO01021755.1:0-15573 GCA_013400615.1 Syrrhaptes paradoxus | reverse complement strand
AAAAAAAAAAAAAAAAACACAGATATTGAATTCATATTCATGAATTAGAAAAATCAGTTATACAGTAATAAGCATCTAGCAGTTGGGGATGCCAGGCTATAATGAGGTGAAGCACAAGAATGTGATTGCACTTGATGGATTGATTAAAATTCAAGTAGTAATAAAAATTATTATTCTGTAACTGATTTTTGAGACTATTACGTTCTTCACACCACACATCTTAGNAAAAAAAAAAAAAAACACAGATATTGAATTCATATTCATGAATTAGAAAAATCAGTTATACAGTAATAAGCATCTAGCAGTTGGGGATGCCAGGCTATAATGAGGTGAAGCACAAGAATGTGATTGCACTTGATGGATTGATTAAAATTCAAGTAGTAATAAAAATTATTATTCTGTAACTGATTTTTGAGACTATTACGTTCTTCACACCACACATCTTAGATAATTTATTTGTGAGCTATTAGACAGGAACCTGCTAATTTAAATACGTGCAGGTCATCTATTAATTTATTTTTTTATGCAGATACTTTCACTCCATTTTGACACTGATTGCAAATACTCTCTCTATTTATGAACTAGTTCATTCTGGCGCTTCTCCAACTTTCGTTCATAATCTTCTGAGGAGTTCAAAGGAAAGTTCACAGAGGGGAAGACAGGCCTCTCACAAGGAAATAGGAAGCTCCTGTAATGCTGGGAACTGCTCGCTAAAGCTGATAATTTTCACCTCTAGTTCCTGGAGAACCTGTGAATCACTACGATAAGCACTCACAAACAGCAATTAAATGCAAAGGTGAAGGATGCTGCATGACAGTAGATGAGCTCAAAGGAGACTATGCTTGCAAACAGTTTAAGAAACATGAAAACAGATTTGCAGACCCTGATGAGTGTAAGTCAGAAAGAGAAAAGATAGCCCAGCTCAAACCCAAACACACAGGCCCTGTAAAATCACGGGTCTGTTTCTTCACTCTGCAGCAACTCTTGTCACCACTGACTGCCTTGGCGGAATATATTTGCTCCAGAAACTGGCTTCTCCACCAACTACAGCAAGTCTGATAGTGATGGAAAACATTTGAATGCCTACTCAAAACTAGCAAATGTAAGCTGTGGCAGGACCAGTTAAAACCGGCGTATTAATATTTGGATACACCCTTTACTCCCATAACTCCCATGAACTTATGTTTACCCATCTCCTAAGCAGCTCTCGCCTGCATCTTGTAATATCTTCTCTCCTAAACTCAGTGCGAGTTGTTAACCAGGAGGAATTCTTCTAGGGCAGCCTTCTGAAAGACACAGTTGCTAGAATAAAAGAAAGGGCACACTTGTGAAAAATCTCAATTTCCAGTTTTTACAGTGGATTACTTGATAACACTGGAAAAAGAGGAAGTAAACCTTGGCTTGGATCACCAACTCTAGTCTCACTATCTTAGACAAACTGAAATACATCTCTCATTGTCTTTCTTCAGCTCAGGTGACATAATTCCAACCAAAATCCTATTCAGCTTTGAACAATCCCCTTAACACTTCCCTGAACTCTGCTGAAAATACTTCACCTGACTGAAGCAAGGATCCTTACTGCTTTTTGCTACCAGATCCCATACTGATTTCTTTCAGCAAGTAAAGCTAATACTCCTGCCAATTAAAAAAGAAACTTGCATTTGTGACACGTGGTTAATAAGTATTCAACATCAAACTGAAAATGGGAACAGCTATACTTTTGCTTCTAGGAACAGTTAGTATTCCTTCACAAAAGACACACGAGGGACCAGTACTGCTTGTTAACACAACAACAAAGATTTGCACAAAAAATAAATGAAAGATTCTGGCTCCCTGTACCAAATGGCAGAAAGCATGATGATGCTTCTCCTCACTGCAAATTACTTGCTGGATACAGATTTGGCTAGAACTGAAAATGCCTTTGCACCCAGTTGAGACTACAGCATATCTTCTTTCCTCCACAGAAATGTCAGGCACATTCTTATTTCTAAGCAACCAGGCTGTCACTCCCTCACATGCACCTGTGAAATAAGATTTTTGGATTTAGAATACCACTAATCACAAACATCTTGTCATATCCAGAGCAAATTTTCTCTGCTACCTGTCTGTCTAGATCGACATTTAATATAATTTAATACTCACTAGGCATAAAGGAAAAAAAAAAAAAGGGAAAGAAGGTACAGACACGTTTTAAGTGTCCTCTTCTCCTCTGCATCTGCAGACTTCAGTGAGATTTTTTTTTTTCTTTCCCCTGGTTTAATGAGCTGAATCAGCTTGGCAAACAATCAGCTGAGTGCCAGAGCCACCAGAAATGGGAAGCAATGGGAAGCAGGATTGCAGAGTCAGGAAAGGGGTAGGAAAGAGGATAGCATACAGAGTAGAGCCAACTCTATCAGTGACAGCAAGGTGTGAGATCAGCTTAGTCTGCCTCGCCTAACCCTTTGGGCCAAGTCTGGATGCTTAACAACAGCACAGAAGGAAGGACAGATGAAGCTGCTGCTCCAGAAATTATATGATCTTCTTATTCTCATTTTAGTTAATTCAGCTTTGGGTGCCAGAAAGAAAAAGGTACAAAGGACAGATGAGGTAGAGCGAGAACGTAAGCATGTCTGCAGGTGAGAGTATGAGCCATCTCACAAGTGAATTTCACAATGAAGGGGTGAAAAGCGAAGCCCAGCTGGTAAGATGTAATGGCTTGAATGGAATATTCCACCTGGAAGAGTCATTGACTTCAGGCCAAAACTGTGACTCCATATCTACTTAGTAAGTGCTATATAGTATTTAATTTTCATAGCACACTTGAAAATTGCTTGGGAAATCCCCCTCTTTTATTGCAGCTCTATTGTTGACCCAGTGTAAGCGGCAGAAAATCTCTACAGCTAAAAAAACCCTAAATTTAACACTGTCATAAAGGACAGTAGATGATTAACTTTTCCATTTCAATCACTCTCCAAAAAAAAATGTTGTTATTCATTACAATGACCAGCAAAATGTAAATACTTACATATTTCCTGCATACTCTTTTGAAGGTTTTGAAGAAACTGTAACATTTTTCTCAAAAAAAAAGGAAAAAATAAAAACTTAGCAGTTGATAGAGAGTTGTCAATTAACTTTCAAAGGAAAACAATTTTAAACACCTTTTTGCAACAAAATGTATTTAATAAAAGTAACTTTATAAGCAATGTTAACTCGTATGTTCTTACTGAAACTTTTATCACTCTCCATCCTGAAGTATCTTGACTGTACGACAAAATTTTTTCCGAAACTTCATCTATAACTTTCTTGTAATCCATTTACCTGTAAAGATTCAAAAGCAGTTTGCTAGCACGCGATAAAAGCATTCCTTAAAGACCACAGACAGGGCTCATCCCTGTATTCTTCCCACAGGTTTTAGTCTCCGTGAACCGAGTATTTCTATCAAATGACCCCGAAAGAGGGCTGCCCACCGCACCCCTCAGGCGGGCACGAACCCTGGCGAGGTGAGGGGCTGTCCGGGGCCAGCACCACACGCAGCCCCCGCGCCCAGCGCCGCGACCACCACCAAGCGCTGAAAACCGAAGGCCTGGACGGCGGGACCCTCATCCCCCGCGGATGCCGCCCTCCCAGGCGGTGGACAACCCACCCAGCAGCCCCCCTCCTCCTCGCTCTCCGGTGGAGACAGCAGGCGGGCTGCCCCAGGGCAGCGGGAAGAGGAACCGACAGTAGCCGCTTGCACTCACCTCACGCAGCGGAGAGACCCGCAAACGGACAGGCCCCACCTTCCCGCCTCCCGCGGAGCATGCCGGGAGTTGTAGTCCCCACCTAGCTCCCCGCTTCTCGCCCTGGCTTTGACTACAACTCCCAGAGGGCCGCGCGGCCACCCCCGCGCATGCGCGCTGCCATGTTGCAAAGAGGTGCGGTCCCTTCAAAACCGCTGCGCGGCAAAGCCCTGAGGAGTGGTCGGTGCGGGTTGGGGATGTCTGATGCTCCCGGGACGGGATGGGCGGGTAGGAGCTGGGGTAGAGCACCCCCCTAGCGTTGTAAGAGGGGCTATGCTGCTTTAGGCGCTTCTTTTCCCCGCCTTGGCCGCTTCTTGTGAGGGAAAGGGGGCTGGGGGTGCTGCCGCGGCCTAGGGTGGGCCCGCCCGGCCTCTCCCGGGGTGTTGTGTGGGGCTGGGACACCGCGGGGTCTCTGTGCCCTTGGGCTTTCCGGGAAAACCTCTTCGGCCTTGGAAGAGCTGGTCCATATTCTGCCTTTTTTTTAAATATAAATCCTTGTGCTGCTGTTGCATGGGGGTCCGTGTAGGCATGTGATATCGGATATGACAGAGTTACTAACCTCTGTTCCTTGTTACAGCACCTTAGCTGATCTTTCAAAGGGTATTTTACCTACAGGGTTAAACTGTTCAGTTTCTTTTGGTGACCTTGACCGTGCTGATTACAGCAGTTGGAACAAGCCTGCACTTTTAACTCTTCAATTAACGCTTTAAGGGGTTATAAAAGCAGCTGGGATTAGGTTGACCAAATTGCATAGATAATTCTAGGTGCTACTATGTGGCTTGTACAGTTCCTTTGCTGTGTGTACCCTTTCTGGTTACATAAACAACCCACAAGGGTAGTGGCTTCCTAATCTTGGTACACGGAGTTGTTTGTTTTTCATACTAAGCTACCTCTGGTTTTGTCCATGAATGCTGTTCTTTTGTGCTGGTTCTGAAATCAAAAGTTACAGTGCTTCTGTGAGTCTTTGTTGAATGTTCGGTGACAAATGCCAGCAGTTCTTAGATTAAATCCTGTTCTTGCAAAAGCATGGTACTGAGGTTCCCTTTTGAACTAGCAAGGAACTGGATTTTCTTGCTCTCTTCCCCCCCCCCCCCGAAAGTTTCAATATACAAGAAGTTTTCCCCATTGTTATATCTTTTCCAGAGCCTTTATATTCTGCTTCTTGCTTTTCTAGGGGTGGTGTACATGGCAAGCTTATTTGAAAAGCAGCAAGTTGAATAGATAAATAATAAAATTACATAACAAAAGTAAAAAAATACTAGATATGTTACAGTTTCTGAGAAGACATCTCAGTGCAGATGATTGCTTGTGGTTTTGTTTTGTTTTCTGTGTAGATTGATTAAAAAGATGAGTGAAGTTTCTGTCAGAAACCTGGATAAAAACCATGACAAGCTCAATAAAAGAAGAGAGTGTCTGCTCTCCTGATTCAACAGTATCTTCTCTCTTAACAAGCTGTAGCATCGACAGCAGCAATCCATACTCAGACAGTTTGATTCACTACAAGGACAAGCTTTACAGCTCTGCATCTGAGGCTTTAGAGGCTTATATTGAAGATTTTGATTTAAGTCTCACATCTTCAGAAATAAGCACTGGAAAAATCTGCATATACCAAAGCACTCCCAAAAAGTTTTCAAAGCGTCATGCCAAAGAAAAACATGGTATGTCTCTGTAAATATATCTTTTAATAAGATTTGGTGTTTGCTGTTTGTTTTGTTTTGTTTTCCTTGCCAATGGTATGACAACTCCTTGTCTCACACCAGGTGTGTTTTGTTGGAGGAATATTCCTTGCACAACTTCTTGTGAGTCTTTGTGGGATAGTAAATGATGCTTGGTCATAACTAGCAGTATTTGTAATTCTCTGTGTTGCTTTTTTGTAAGTACTTGGTGGACTGGATGAGAACTTACGACCATGGTCATAGATGCAGTAAAAATTTCCAGAGTGTGGAATAGAAGTTGTATTTTCTATATGTGAATATATGCTAAAGACGATGTAAATCATTGCTTAAACCTGTCTTGAAAAAAAATATCTGTTTCCTTTTGAGAGTAAGTAAAATCAGAATCTAATTAATTGAAGGAGTTCCCTTAAACACTGCTTTGTCTTAGAACAAAATTATCCATTGTGGGTTTGGTTTTTTTTTGGATGTGAAGTCTAACCCAATTGGTTGGTATATATGGGTTTGAATTGGCTTTTTTTGTTATTAGTGTGAAAAAATAAACATTTGGTCTCATTAGCTTTGTTGCATATTAGCTGGTCTGAATGTATGTTTCGTGTGTTATAACAGCCTGTAATATGCAGATTTCACTTACTGATGCTACACTGAAAGTGAGAAAAAAATAACTTCCAGGTACTAGCTCAGGAACGCGTGTTTTTGTGAATCAAAGTGTTTCATAGCTTCAGTTAAAAAAAGAAAAGGATTTAATGCTATATTTCTTCCCTGAGAAACTGCCAAGTTGAATCTTATATAGCACGTAAGTTTCTGTAGAATCACAAAATGGAGCCATTATCTGGCTACTTGCCTTTCAAGCTGTTGCTTTTAGCCATCTTTAGCGAATATGCTTAATTCAATATGGAGGAAATCATCCCTGACATTACTGAGTAGAGAAGTGTCACTACTAGGACTGGAATACTTAAAGACACGCTTGCAAAATGTACAATTCTGAATGCACAACTAAAAATGGACTGTAGAATGTTGATTTCTTGTTTCTCTTAAATACTCAAAACTGTAAATGCTTTTTGCTATGAAAGGAGGGGTAACTTTTGACTGGTAAGGTTTTTAGCAAGCTTCTCATTAGAAATGGAACTAGTCTTGCAAGAGCTTTAATTCATTAAACCTTGGTAAATAACATATTTCAGCTTTAAGTTATTACTTCACATTGGATTTTGCAAATGTATCCTTTTGGTTTGCTTGAAGTTTAGCAATCCATGTAAAATATCTTTGTCTTTCAGCATTGGATGATTTTAATCAGCAGGTAGGATTGGGTTCTCTTCGTTTACCTTCTCGAAGACAGACTGAGTGTGACTCAGACCTGATTAGTCTTGCGACGGATGATCTGTTAGCGTTTCCAGCAGATGGATCACTGCCCTTTGTCCAGCAAAGTCCTTCTAAATCAAAGCATCAAAGTAGCGAGAGGAAAAGACAGTCACTTAAAACATCTTTTTGCCCTTGCCGAACCTCATCACTCAATACTGAAATCAGTTTCAGTCTCCAGAAGAATGGGAAAGTTGTTGCTCACCAGAATCCACACAAAGACTCCAGCAAAAAGAAATGCAGTGTGTATACACCTGATGGGTATGATTCTGTCTCCTCTAAAGGAAGTTCAAGACCCTTGTCTTTTGAAGAGATCTCGAACACTTTTAAGAATTATCCAAGGTGGCTTACCAGTCAGAAGTCTGATTTAAGTGTATCAGGGATAAGTAGTATTCCCAATTTTCACTACCCTGTCTGGATTAAGAGTCACAACCTTCTTTCTGATTCAACCAAAGAAAGTGATAGTCGAAATTTTAATACACAAGGCAAAGCTTCCTCATCACAAACTTCTGACATTCTGAAAAAAGGACACTCTGTAGATAAAGACAGTTCTAATTTTCTTGAACAAAATGACTGCCTGGATCTGCGAGGTAATAAAAAAGTAGAAGAAAGTTGCAACTGTGATAGTACAGATGCCTGCTTCCCATTTGATAACTCCTTTTCAAGACACACTAAAAAGCCACTCACAGGTAACTATATTCTGTATAATTTGTTTTTTAATTGTGAGGGTATATGTATAAAGACAAGTACTTTTCTTTAAGCCAACACTAGCTACATGAGTCTAACTGCACTGTACGGTAGATTTATTCACTTTCCTCTTTGACAAATGACCAGTCACAAACAGGCTATGTATAAAAAAAAAAAAGAATGTCTGTCATTTTAAGTGCTTGTCTCATCCTATTTTTAAATGTGAGTCCCGTATGTGGTTATATATGTGATTTGCATATATATATTGCATGATTTCTCTCCCAGGTGTTTGTAAAAGCAACTATTAGAAAAACCTGTACAAAATAATAGGAAAGCTAACCTAAGAACTTACACTATTAAGAAGTAATATTTAACATTGTATTGTGAATTAATTGTTTTTTCTATAGCATGAAAGCACATTAAAAACATTAAGCAATATTGAATGCTATGTATGATACTTTTTTTATATAAGTTAGGGAAAGGCTTGACCATACATACTCTCCTGGCTAGAACCTGGCGGATCTATGTGATTTGCGATGATTTATATGCCATGCTAAGATAACTCAAGGAGCTATACTGGGGCTATAATATTTTCAGAGCTAATGAAACTGTACTAATTTTCTTCGTGTATTACATAAAATTAAAAGTAATGTGGAAATAATACCCTTGAAGACGCTTTGACACATTGTGTCCTTGTTTTTTTAGAAGACCAGCTGGAGCTACTTACCTTAAAGGCTGACAGAGGTCTGAAGACTTCAGCTGAAGATCTGTCAAATACTCCAGAAAATGATGACAGTCCTTCTACAACAGATATACTTGGAGGAGAAAGATCATGGGAAAATGCTCCCGGTGCTTTGTAAGTAAACATATATTTTGGACTAATTTGTTTATGAAAATGCATAATGCATTTAATTGCTTTTGGATATAGACTATAGGTAATGGTGCTGTGGCATGTACATAAATAAAGGATTATCTATTAGATTTCTTGCTAGTGCTAAATGTTTGATATTTTAAGTTCAGGATATTGGTGCGCTGCTTTCCCTTTTTCGTTGACCTGCAAAGTGCTATCAATATTACCTATTGTTGCCTTTTAGTAATAACTCCGTATATTGATGATAGTAAGTATTTATTTCAAGAGAAAAATTATTTAATGGAACTTTAATTGATAGATTTACTAGTTTATGATTTGTTTATGGTACCTCAGAGACTGTAGAAGAATTAGAGGTCAGTAAGCAGAAGGTAACTATTTTTCTTTAGATGTCAGATATTAATGGAGGAGTACCAGGTGTGAGAAGAGCACCCATGTGTAACGAATTATAGCTAAGAAGTCCTTACCTTGCCTTTTTCGTTTAGTTGATTTTTATGGATACACAGGTTTTGATTATACTGGCAAAACTAGAAAAAATAGTTACGTGTTTCTCTCACGTAGACCAAACTGCCTGACAGTACTACCCAATTCTCTCTTGGTGTTGCAGTGATGCAATATATCTGGTTTCATCACAATGACTATATCCTAAAACGTTTTACTTTATAAACGTGTTATTTTTCTCCGTTGCATGTTTAATGTTGGTTTAGCAAACCAGCAGTGCCTGTGTGCTGTGAGGACATGGAGGGTGCTCTACCATTCCCCAAGGCAGATATCATACATAAATTCTTGGAAGACTGTTTAAATGACAAAAATAAGGTCAGTAAAATTGCATATTTATTTCTGAGAGTGCCCAAATTATGTGAGACTGGTAAATGTTAGAAGGGGGAATATCTGTAAATTGGTGAGTTTTCTTCTGTAATATATAAAGTAGGAAGTCTAACTGCAATAGTTTAGTCATATTTGAGCATGATGGATTCATACAGTTACTAAATCCCATAAACTAGCTCTTGGCCGCAATGATTAAGAAAGCATCCAACCATAAAATGCTTGTCATAGTAATAGTTTGACTTTTACACTCCATGTTTTGCTTATATAATAATTTTTCTGCCTCGAGTAAAGGAAGAATTTTTTTTAATTTATGTATTAAATACCACTAATTTCCTAGCCTAGCTGATGTAATGCTGGGTATGAGTCAAGTTCAAGAAGTAAGTTATGTATTTCTTATTATTTATGCTATTACACTGGAATTGGATCGTGGTTTGAATTTACTCTGGGAATAAAATTATGAATAATCACAATTCTTACATATTAATCACCTCCTTGGCAGTCTTAATATTGTTCAGTCTTTCATTTGGATTATATGAACCCTTTATCCTTTTCTCAGTGAGATACATGAGCACTGAGCCCAGTTTTCTAGTGGAAAGGCATACTATTCATTTATGTACTGGTATGTTTCCTATACTTTCTGCCCATTGTCCTTGGCTCTTAACTGCTTTACAATTCTGTTTTCCCACATTGTAGTAAACAGAGCATTACCCTTTAAGTTTTTCCACAGTGGCACATACTGCCATTTCCTTAAGTTGTTCATTGATCCAGAACCTAACAAGGTGCATGAGTAATTCAAATTATTCTCTCTGATAAATGGCACTTCACTGTATTTCATCCTTCATGCTTCCTGCTCTGTTGGTTCTGCTAGATCACCAGACACTTCTAGAAATAAGTATTTTTAGATTATCCACAATTTTTTTCACTTTGAGTTAATTTACTTTTTTGATTATAGAATGAGCAGATATATAGATGCTAAATAGATGAATAAATCTCTGTTTATTGTTAAGTTTACTTGCTCTGTCAGTTATGAAATGCTGGAACACGTTCCAGCACTGCTGTCTGCATTACCAGGACTGACAGTCTTAAAGTTCTTGAATTATTTCACACAAGCCAGGGCTGAGGAATTTCTGTGTTGCTTCATGTCTTCCTAAGAACGTATGTATTTACAGTGACTTCACTGACCATACAGTGGCAGAAATGAAGATGAACGAGTGGAGCATCACACATGTACAATTTCATAAATAGAAAGAATAGGTGGAGGGGAAACACATAAATTAGCTTTTAAATTGTTTCAGGGAAACTTAGAAATTGTTTCGGTTTGTTTCAACCAGCAGTACACTGCAAGATCAACAAATTCTTTGGGTTTTGGTCTAGGAAAATACTTTTTCTGGAGGTCATCATCACAGGCCCCTTGAAGCTCTGAAGCTCATGTTGTTTAAACTTCAAACAGTTCAGGGAAGTTTAAGCCTGAGTGAAACTGCTGAGCAAAAGGAAGAGTTTGAAAAAGTGAGTTGTCAGTTTCCTTATGTTGTATCTTATCAAAATCAATGTGCTATGTACACTTCCAAGATAAATTGTTAATCCTCTTATAGACTCTGTTTCCAGTCATTTTAGAAGGAACACTGGCAGCAGATTCAATCCAGTTTGCATGAGGAGCACATGCTCAAGACCGCTGTGCCCTAAATCTCCTGCATCTTCCTGCTGTTACAAACTGGAGGCCATGTGCTAGTCAGGATGCAGTCTCTCCTGCTTGCAGGGGCACTGTGGCAGGTCAGCAGCCTCAGCAGTGCTGCAGAAAGCAGTACTTGGAAGCCAGGAGATGGCGACATTTCAGGCAGTCTGGCAGGCTGTGCTCTCCTCTGCTGCTCTAGCACTAGCTGTGTTCTGGGACAGTTTTGCTGATAATAACCCCGTTAATTCTAGGCTTTCAGGGGCATGTAGCAAATTTTTTAAATGCCCAGCATTCTCAAATGCTCTATCCTTGCCTCCTTTGGCATCAGTGAGTCTGTATTTGGTGGCACTTTTGTTTCAAAATTATTTCACAGACTTTAAAACTCTTTTTGCACTTGTCATGATGTTGCTTGCGTGCAGTTCTTACACCCTATGTCCCATACTTAGTGGTGAATGAAATGCTCCGTGTGTGTGGATCAGGCAGGCTGGGGGAACGGGCCAACAGGAACCTCATGGAAAATTCAACAAGCTGAACATGGGACATCTGCGTCCCCTGGCAGCAAAGGAGCAACAGCATATGGACAGAAGCACAGTCAATGCACCAAGAGAAGCGACTGTCCCTCTGTTCCCCAGCACTTTTTAGAGCACGTTTGTAATACTGCATCCAGGTCAAGGCCCCTCCCTTCAGGACAGGCATCAGTGAGCTGGTGAGGGGCTGGTCAGAGGCTACTGGTTAATGGAGGGCTGCTGAGAGCCCACCTCCTGAGGTCCCTCCAAACCTGTATTACTTTAGGATGCTGTAAACTTGTCAGTACTGTCCAATGCAATGTGCAATAAAAATACCATGCTGCTTTTCTTTCCCTCAGTTCACAATTATTCTTCTTTGCTCTTCTTTAAGCTTTCTGAAAAAGCAGATTCTGGATTAAAACTGTGGGACAACGAGATAATCCCTCTTACTAATTCTCTTCAGAAGTAAGTGACCATTGGTTTTCTGACTTTTCACTGTTTTCATAAAATGCAGAAAAGCAATAAATTAGCTGAGAGAGTTGTCATGTGGTCTCAAAACTTTTTAAATTTTTTACTACTGGCTTATTCTTAAAAACATGGCATTTCATGGAGCAGAGAAATATCTAGTGAATGGTTGCAGAGATGTACTCCGTAAATAAACGTTTGTATTTTGTCTATATCAATAGATTAATTATTGCTACACATAGATGGACTTTAAAGTAATCAGACTTGGAGAAGTTTGTAATATGGGACAAAACACGTTTTTCACTACAGTGGAGAAAATAATTGCTAGAAAATATACTTCATTAATTAAATCAGCAGAGTCCTACTGAACAGTTAAGTGACTAAAGAAATAATAAGTTTGAGAAAAGGCAGAATGGATAAAGGGTTTGTATTATGCAGAACATTTATTTCAACTAAACTCAGTGTTGCAGTACAGTTTTACGCTGTAATGTAAAATTAAAAGATTTTTAATTTAAAAGAATGCTGCTTTGTGACAGTGTTTTGCAGTGTTCAACATCCTGTGTCAGATACCCGTTCCATAATAATGAACAGAAACTGTGTGTTCGTGTGAACAACTGTATTTGAGAAGATGTATTTAAAATTTCAGTTCCAAAAAGTTTTATCTTTATAAAATACGCCAAGATCTTTTTTTTTAATCTCTAAAACAGAGTAATTGGAATAGTTAGACATAAAGATGTAAAATACAGATAATACCATTCCGACTGGTAAGCTCTTTGTAAGAAATCAAAATCATTTTGTGTTAAATGTAAGTAGTTATGCATACGCTGTCAAGTTAAAGCCTTCATTTTTTCCTAATCTAGGGCATTACACCATTTGTCACGTCTTAAAAGTCTTGTTGAAGATAACAGTAACCATCAAGAGCAGACCAATGATCATGAAGAAGATAAACAAGAAAAAATAATTTGTGAAGCTGATATAAATAATTTGTCAGCCTGACCAGTGGTCAGAATTTTTTTTGAAAGCTGAACCAGTGCATGTTTTCAAAAATGTTGTAATTCAGTATTTCTGTACATATTTTTTCTTCTCATTAATTACTTGAAATCTTACTTGAGTATTAGTGCTTCCAGTAGGATCTAACAATGTGTGTCAAGAGATTAATTAAGATTCATTAAAAAGCGGTTAAATAATGTGAACATTTTCATGGAAGAATCTCTCTGGGTTAATAAAAATTTGCAAAAACCTAAACTATTTGTCCACTTGTAGTCATCACTTCATTACACAGCCTGTTAGAAACAGGGGGAGCTCTGTATCGTGTGTAAAGTTAAGCAGTAAGGTGTAGTGACAATATAATTACATCATATTTTCAGTACTGTTCTTTCTAACAGGACTTGAGTTGATATAATGGTGTGCTTGTTCCCCTACCACAAACTTGCCAAATATATTGTATAAAAAGTGTCTGAAGTCTTTGAGTTGTCTCCTTCCCTTTTTTTTGGCTTTGTTCTTAGCTTTGGAGCATGTAAAATCCTTCAGTGGGCCTAAATAAGCAGAGAAGTAATAGATTTCCCCCCCCCCCAACATAATAGAATAGAATTAGCTCATGAGAGACACTGATAAGCACTAGAACTTGTGCAGGGACGAGAGGAGCAGGATTTATCCCAACTGGCAGCAGCAAAGGGAGAGACAAAGAAAAGCTGTAAGTAGTAAATTATGTTATGAATTGAAATATATTGACAGGACATTGTGAAAGAAGCCTTTTGTACCTCTTCTGAGGCTTATATAATGTAGCCTGGTGTTTTATGCTGTCAATAAACAAAATATGTATGGCAACATGCCTTTCTCGTGAACTGTTTCCTTTTAGCCAGGATATTTGTAGGTACCCATGAGAAAGCAGGGAGCTGAGCTGGTTCTGAGAAATGAAATAGAAACTGGAAAAAAAAGGAGGAGGAAGATTAGCTCTGTATTTATCCCATCTTGCTGTCAAGAATTAGTAAGGAGAGAGATAATAACAAATGACTATTTTATCACTGTCATGGCATCATGAGAACAGAGGTCATCAGTAATACGTAACGGTGTATTTCAGACAGATTTTATTGGTCTTTCTCAAATGCTGAGCACTAGATCTGCAATCAGAGTACAGACAATTAAATTACTTCTCTAGAATTCTTCATTTGTCAGGTTATTTTATTAGCCTCCAGATATTTCTTGTTTTTCAGTTTAACACACTTTAGAGAATTTCAGCACACATTTTCTTGGTTTTTTTGTCTTTATAGCACACAGACCTAGGTAACTACTAAAAGTATTGTTGATGTTATTGAATATTCATTTTTACTAACTTTATATTGGGCAGGTATGAAAGGCTTTGATCATGGATAAAGGTCCACTGTGTGACGTACTGTACCACACAAGATAAAAGTACCTGAAGCATAGTAAAATAAGTTACAAATAAGTGGTATTTTCAGGTTGTAAACAATAGAAATTCAAATAAGAATAGAATACAATAAAATAAATCTATAAAACACGATTAGTCAGTAAGTGGAGACAACTGGTTTAACATAAAAATATTTTTTTTAAATGCTATCAAGATTTTTATGACCATTAAATGGGATTTTAAAGATAGTTTTGACCCTCAAATATCAGTAGAAAAAAGTAACTTTTTGGTGGTGTATACTGATCAGTTCTTGCAGTTATAGCTGGAATTTGTTAGAATTAAATTAGAATGAAGAAGTTGCCACTCAGGAAAAATAACGGAATACCACATCCAAGAAGTCAGTGATGTTCCTGTCCTTGAGGCTAGTCTAGAAAAAATGGAATTTTATTGAACTAGTGAGAGTGGGAAAGACAGCCAGGCAGAAAGACAGAGACCAGGATATTGAGGAAATACTAAAACAGACTATCAGGAGTAGCTAGCAGGAAAGTCACAATTCTTCCGCGAGTTACAAGAAGTGTTTGTCAAGGATGTACACAAGTATTTGTGATTCTGTGTATTTGCATATACAGGAAATCTTTTATGAGGAGGGCACTTCCTGAATTACAGTGTATATATATCTGTGAAGCAGAGCGGGGGGAAGTCAAGGCTTTGATGAGGACAAGAGTTGTGCTCTTCAATCTTGTGGAGATCCTATCTGTGGTAAGACTGAGACTTGGTGTGGTGGGAGGAAAATAGATGGGATTTTTGTCTCAGGGATTTTTGCCCTTTGAAAGCTGAATGAGAGGGTCCTTTGTGATACTGATTTTGAATGAAATTATTGTGTTTCAGTTATCTTTTCTTCTGTAAATTCATTTGTATTAGCAAATCTCTCTGCATCACTATATTCACACTGATACAAGAAGGTGCTGCTGTAGGAAAGCTTCATTTCAGGCTCCAGATATCATGAAGACCAACAGTGCTGCCAGCAGAGCGTTAATCTGGGTAGAGTTTATACCTCTTTTAGTCTGAAAAGGAGGATCTGAAAAACTGCAAACCCCATAGTCGCTCATTATCAACCTATTAATTATCTTTATGTAACTCTGACCTTGCCAGAGCAGTTGTATTTGTTTTCCAAGAGATGCTTATGGATTCTCACATATATATTAGTATCTGGCATTGTGAAATTCTTGAAAATAATGATGTATGTTTTATTTCTTGTTGATTGTAGATTCGATGATCTACCCTGGTTTTTAACTTTTGTAGCCTTACTCAAAATATTTGGTCACCTTTACAGTTGGTAGGTCTCTCACTGTGCAGAGATAATTGCTGTTCAAAGGGAGATGAGAAAAACTT
>VZTO01021754.1:45447-65722 GCA_013400615.1 Syrrhaptes paradoxus | reverse complement strand
TACAGTTCTTACTGCAGGAAAATGTAAAGTATCATCCATTTTTTAAACTTATCAAAAAACTTATTGGCATTAAAAAATTAAAAATTGAAAAAAAACCCCTTAAACCCAAAAAACCCCTCAATCTACTGCTACTTCTGCTGTTCTGCTTGCCGTCGATGTTTACTAATATTTTCTTTCGGTAGTTTAAAATATTCGCTGGGTATATGGTCAAGTTACACTATTTCACTCTTTGTTTCATATTCATCCTTAGTTAAACAGTTCTTTTCTCCCTGCAGTGATTACCTCCTGATGTATGCATGGACAGCAGTACTGTCCTACATTTTCTTTGACTAGGATAAGGAGCTGCTATTTGCTTTTCTTGTGATAGTATCTCCATTCCTTTGCTCTGCTTTCTCTGTGTTTGCTCTAGTATGATCTCATGTTTTCTGAGTAGGGTTGGTAGGGATTGTACTCACCATTCCACGTGAAATTTGTATGATGACATTCATAGTTCTGTCTCCACAGGACAATATCAACTAATAAATTCTGGACTTGGTTTTTATCATTACATTATGCTGTTGAATCATAGTTATCCCATGATTACCTAATGCTACAGAAAACCATTCTCTTTTCTAATTTCCAACTGAAAAATTGAATTTCAGAGCAGAAATTCTCAATGGTAAGTGCATGACCTTGCATCTTATTCTCGTAAGTAGCATTTTTAGAACATAAGGCCTCAAAGACAGACAGTGTTTTCCTTATTTTGAATTCTCTGATCCTCTATAATAGGGAGACTATCACTCAGCTTTCCCTCTTTCCCTCGTTGCCAAATGTCATCAGAAGACTTCCACTCCTTGAGCCAGGACCATTTAGTGGCATTTGTAAGTGGCCTCAAGCTCTACTCAGGAGCTCTGCTGATAAAATCTACCTACTCAGATTGTATATTTAAAGCTACCCACTTTTGTTTCCCCCCTAAAACAATCTCTTCTTCAGTTGACAGAATTTTTTTAATCCCTACCCTCTTCAGTTGCACTAATAAAATTTCTTACAATTTATAGTAATCCAGAGAGATTAGATCTGTTGCTTCTTATTTGTCTAAAAACTTATATAGCTCTTCATATGAACAATAAATAAAAGAAAGATTTCTTTAAACAAATGTCTGAATAATAACAGAGAATTGCATATTAACGCACTCCCCCTAAACCAGAATACACCATTGTTCATTTCTTTTTAAGACTTTGATGAAAAAAAAAAGATTCTTATGCCAGAATCTTTCATTCTTTAATTTGTGGAATACATTGGAGTAGAGCTCAAAGGAAAAAAAAAAGTTCATTTCCTTTTGTGGCTTATTTTTATGTTTGGAAAACTGTTCTTACGCTGGCTTGGATCCAAATCCAGCACTAGTCACATTTTTTAGGAAATAGTATGGAGCTTTGGCGCTAGGAGCATCCACCTGTCTGTCTGTCCTGTGGCCCCTGGAAGACCTGTAGCTCGTGGTCGTGGTACCCAGCAGGTGCTTTATTGAGGAACCATAGACATGAGCTGGCAGGACACCAAGAAAAGTTTCAAAGCTTGTCTGGTGGCAGATTTCCAATGGGATTTCATCACAATTGGACTATTTTAGTGAAAAATTTGCATTCCGAGGAAGTAAAAAATTCCCAAAAGAAAAAATTTTCTCTGAACTTTCTGACCAGCTTTAATGTTAATTATTCTTGCTATTGGAGAAGGCAGATACTCTCTTGTGCAGGACATGCAGGTCTGGAGAAGGAAAGTGCCTTGGCAGAGTTACAAGAAGAAGCCTCTAGTTGCTAATAAAATTTAAACTTTTCTCACACATAACAGTCTTACAAACACTTTTTGGCCCTTAACAAACTCTAGAGTGATATGACTTGATGTAAGTGAATTGTCTTGAAAGTCTGATCATAAGGCAAAGTTGAGGGCATAATGTAATTAGACTATAACTCGTTTAAGATTTTATATTTTGATAAGCCTAAAAAATTGGCCTGGGATTTAACCATAGCAAAATTATTTCTTATTGTTATCTGACATAAAGCCATATTTGGCAATGAACTAAGAGTATTAACACCATGTTAATGTCTTGAATAAAGTCTACTTGCAAATTTGAGCAGAGCTATGAAATCTACTATTCAGAGTTCAGAAAAAAACTTCATACTGTTGAGTTGATCCAGCTGAAATAGTAACCTAGGTAGCTTTTTTTAAAAAAATATATTTTTTTTCAGTTCACATCAGTTTCCCAGTTCAGTTTAATGTGAGGCCAAAATTTACAAGCTGAAACACTGGAGTGAGGAGAAAGACAGAAATTGCAGAGTGCTGGAAAACAGGGCTGGATGTAATGAGACAGACAGTGAGTGTTTAAGCTGGCACTGCCTGCAGAAAAGACATAAACCGATGAATAACTAAGTAGGTTAAGTGTAGCTTTCTTCTTTTTCTCATGTTCAGAAACCTTTCTAAATGTTTTACCTGTTTCTGTTTGTCTTTAAATTAAGCTGGTGGTGACTCAAAGGTGTATCACTAACGCAGAAAGCAATCTACTGCCATTTTTGTGATAATTCCTTTAGCTGGAGCTCTAGAATATTCATACCCAGCTTGGACCTCCAATGTGTTTCTCCATAATACCCTAAAAGTTGTTCTTTCAAGGCTGTAGGAATCAGTTTGATAATCTAAGAAACCAAGATAAAGTAGTACCATTTTCTACATGTTCCATAAAAAGCTACAGTTATTTAGGAAACATGTATTGAGATCAATTATAGCTCAGAATGTAAAGTTTCTAAATTGAAAGTTGTAAGCAAAACAGTATGCAATGCTTCGTCTCAGTTTTGGTTCAAATTCACATTTCAGAATATTGATATTTCCTTGTGCGAATAATTTAATATTGTAGTTCACAGTTACAATTTCTTTTTCCTGCCTAATATACATAATATTTAAAGCTTATGCTCCGAGGCACAAACCTATCATTAAGTCACAGGAGCTATAAAGAAATATGTTCTATCAGCAATTTATTCTGTATTTGTCAATGCTGGAATTTGTCCCTTCTAAATCATCTCGTGCTAACCACAGCGAGAGAGGATACTGAATAAAACAGACTAACAACCTGATCCAACCTGCCAAATTTGATGCAGTTAAGTCACAAACAGAGGTGGGTTTAACGGATAGATAACAATGGCGATTATATGCTTCTTAGTACAGCTTGACCTAGTTTTACTTTGATTTATGCAGCAGATGACAACTAAAGCTAATCTGTCACAACTACTGTTAAAGCACAATTATTGCAGAGTTCTAAACCACATAAGAGCAAACACTGTCTTTTCTTCTGTCTCCCAATAACTTTGTAAGCCTCTATATATTTGTAAATTTTCTTTTGCCTTTATGTCTCCCAAAGTATGGCAATGATAACTATATTGGGGGTCTGTATATTGTCACAGAATGTATACTGAGTTTTTATTGTCCTGTCTGCCTTCCTAATATATTTTTAAAAGCTTTACTCAAATAACTACTGTACTGGGAGTTATACTGCATCTTAGAAATTGTCACTTCAAATGGACTAAATCATAGTTTCTTTCAGCTATTCTTTTTTTTATAAACATTCTTTTCTTTACCATTTTTTTCCTACTCTAGAAAATATCCCATTGACCTCCATTTGGTTTTCTTAGCTTAGAAAGAAAGTGAATGAAGACTTCAGGAGTCAGCTTACCGGTATTACTTCCTAGTGGGACTGTGAGGGCTGAAATTGTATTTCTTGGACCAACCTTGCTGTGTTTTTATTCAGTCTTTTTGATCACTTGGTGTGACCTGCAGAGATGTTTTGTTACTCCAGTGACTTGCTGTGTTTGCACTCCTGAAAATAAGGAAGTCAATAATATTAAATAACCTTATAGTCTTCACGTCCTGTAGACTTCCAATGCTTCCTGTCTGCATGAAATATGTTTTTCTTAAAATGTAAGCTTTCCTGGCTGTAAAACTTTGATGTTTTATGACTTAGAGAGTTCTGGATACATTTATTTGTCTTTAACGAAAGATAGCTTGGCACTGTGTTAGGTGGCTAGCCCTGCAGTGTACTGGGAGAGGCAGGCGCTGCCGGCTGGGATGCACAGAGCTGCCCAGGCGCTGGCTGCGGGGGACTGCGGAAGAGAGAACTTGCATTTTGCTCCTCTGGTGCCTTCAGTACCCACCTGGAATTGAATGGAGAGATTTACATTATCCTGTGGTCCCTAACCTGGTCACTAGGGTTCCTCTGAAAAATAAGGAGGGCCAGAGCATGTCTTTGTTTCAAAAAAGCTGCTAATGAAAACGATATTTGAGTGGCATTTGTGGGGGTGGAGGCCTGGGTTCAATGCCTTCTTTTGCTTAAGGAGACGTATTTCACACTTAACTGAAGTTGCTTTAGCTACCAGCTGTTCTAGGTTGGCCTCTTTTTGAACTTCTTTCATTTTGCAGAAAACAATAAAAGATTCATTGCCTCAGAGACAGAGATAAAGGAGGAATGCCTGGATCGGGGAGCAGTACCCGGTGAACCCAGGCAGAGGTAAGCACAGCAGAACTGCCAAATCAAACTCATAAAAACTGGAACATTAAGACTCTGTCTACATTTGCATTTTGGTTTGAAGCGCCAATGCAATACTGAAACAAATCCCCTGATTGCCCCTAACAGTGGTTTAGTTCACAGAGAGGTTTTGTTACACACAAATGAGACTCCTTTCAGGGATAATGACATTAGAAACTCTGCTTCAGGTGCTCACCAAAGGCACTCTAGCCTCCAGTGGGAACTTATGGTCCAAGGCAAAGACTGCTTCTTCCAGCAGATTCAAATCACATGTGGTGAGGTGCCAGGTCCAGGGAACTGACTAACTTGAATTAAAACCCCAAACTACATTTATTATAAATGCAAAGTTCTCCCTAATTGCTTTGATCTACTTCTACTCCTGTTGTGCTGAAGTTTGAATCAGCAGAGAAATAAATTCAGATAATACAGGACAATGAATTAAAACTTAGTTTTTTTAAATAGATAGGAAGAATTCAGACAGCAATATGAATGTTGCCAAGACACCACTAATATTAGACTCATTTAAAAGCAATATGCAGCAAACATTTGTTGAGATAGAAGTTATTGAACTGAGAGGCAATGGGAAAGAAAAATGTTTTAAGTATCATTAACTCATTTTAATATAATTTTCTTTAGTTTAGTTGGTTATTGAACTAACAGCCCTGAATACAAAATAACACATAGCCCTTTCATTGAAGATATATAAGCAACATGTACGCACTTATGTTCCAGCTATTGAAAGTAATGCTAATAGAATTTCTGAATGCCTTCTGATCGTTCCTTTTGATATGTACAGCGTCATTTGGGGAAACTACAGTAATGTGTTTTTAAAATGCCTGAATGGCCACTTGTAAATTGTTTCTGTTGTTAAGTGTAGTTCTGTATTCAAATGCAAATGAATTATTTAATAGGATATGTTTCAGCAAAATTGCTTATTTTACTTTTACAATTACTGTTTTACCTTTATGGATACTCTCTTAAGAAAAAAATATCTGGCAATTTAAAATAACACAGAAAAGTAGATTCTGGACTAAAGCCTATCAATTTTTAAACATAAGTGGTTTTCAGTTACAGTTAAATTAAAGTCCATCTGTTGATAAAACCAGTAGCATTAAAAGTATTGTACTGTATTTTGGAACACTCTAAATCAGATAGTTTAATCTAAAATTCCATCTCTTTAATCATCTGTTTTATCTCCTACTTCTGACATGGTTTTAGCGGTTAATAAGAAATACATAGAGCAGAAACTTGATGTTTAGAAATTCATAACTTCTTGGAAATCTGGATTTTTAATGTTCATACAATTCAAATATCTGACAGTCTCAGAGACTGCTTGAAACATTTAGTTGGTAAAGGCTTTGAAAAATGAGGGTGTGTTCAGCAATACAAGGTGGTAATATTTCCAGGATGACTAGGGCCTTGTCAGACTCTTGTAGAGGCTTGAGTTGACAATATTTTCAGTCACAAACAAGTTTAATCCACTAAAGAGCAGTTCCCTATTTGCCTTGCTCCTACAGTGACATGCAAAATCTAAAGTTAGAGGCTTGGGAGGAAGCAACATTCAAAGAGAACATCAGAAATCCAGCTACTGAGCAGGGCACCACCTAAACTTGGCTGATAGAAAATTCTGCAAATACTCTGAAATTTAGCCACAGGGCAGAATATAAGTGCTTGGTTCAGGGCAGTAGGCTGACATCTCTATCTAAGCACAAGGCACATAAAATTATATTTTCTAACATCTATGTACCTTGGACCTTTTATCTCCATCAGTAGAGTGGGCAGACATCTTTTACATGAGCCTAATGGAGCAGTCGCTCAGGTAGTATGAAATCTGCATGTGGTAACTTGCTACAGGTTTGAAGTTTAGCGCAGTGTGCATGGAAGGGCACGTGCACTCCTTTTGGCTGTGTTAAAAAGCTAAGTGTGCTGCGTACAGCAGATTATAAGATGATTACATAGGTTAAAGCATTTCAGTCACAATGTATGTGGAAGAATCATAAGCTGAAATTTGTCATGAAAGTGTGCGTATCTACATTTACAAGCAGGCTTCGACAATTAGAAAATGTAAGATATCTTGTAATCAACACTGACATTTGGCATTCAGCTGCTGGAAAGTGCAAATTACCAAACTCTGGACCAATTACTTCTAGTAAGGAACAACAAATACAGTCTTAGCTCTTTGAGGAATGTAAATTAAATCTTAGGAGAGGAATTGCTACTAGCAAACCATGTCACTAGATAGTAAATGTAATGAATACTTAAGTGTTATTTTAGAAACTTTTCACGTGTGACCAAATCAGGCCACAGCTGCTACTAAGACACACAGCATCTAGAAATTAAGTGACAGATACTTAGGATCAGAGAATAATATGCCAAGCAGTTCAGATACACATCATATCACCCAATTTCAATCTAATCTTTCATGAGCTTAAAGAAGATTGAAACGAACAGGAAAGTTTTCCTTCTGGCACAGCATCTCAACAGAAAACCAACAAAATTTCTTGCTCTATGAGAGAGGCAGTATGGTCAGAAAACCCTGAATGGAGAATGGTGAGCACCAACTATGTTGCTTAAAGCCATCTTGATATGTTTGATCTAATTTCAGAAAATCTGAAACAGCCAATGAAGAATACCTTTCAATATTTCAATAAAATTTTTATTTTGCCACCAATCTTAGTAGCAAATTACATTTTGCATCATGGTGACATTTGAAGGCCACGTCTTCCTGTGTAGAATCCTATCATTCAGTGAAGCAACTTCTGTTCTGAAGATCTTACAATGTAAGTGTACAAGCACAGCTGACAAATAGATAAGACAAAAAGCAGGGAAGGATAAGAAGAGAAAGGATGAAGGAAAGTCATACATTACCATTGTAAGTCTGTTATAAAGAAATACATTCATATCTTTTGTATTTCTGCTCAGGTTAGGACATAATTGCTGAAGAAAGACATTTTCAAGAGGCCAGATTGCAAGCCACTGGCCTGATTTCAGAATTCAAGGGTCATACTGTGTTTTTTTCTTGTATGACTTTCCCTTAATAAATCTATGGTTGACTTTGAAATAAAATCTTAACATGTTGTAAAAAGTGGCTAGTTAGCTGATTTAGGTTAGTGTTCTCTACCATTTCTCTTAGAAAGAACACGTGGTTCAAATAAGTCACAGACAGACCTTGCAGAAGAATCTGGGGTATTGTTAGTTAGGAATTTGCATTATAAGTGGGCCATTGATGAATGACAGGAGGTGTCTCTGTTAAAGATAATGTAATGATTAGTATGCATTGTGCAAATCTACAAGTTCAATTTTGGAAGCAAAGAGGTCTGGACAATTTTTCTGCATGATTAGCTAAAATTAAACTTGGTATATGAAACTTTAGTAGGTCATGCATTCTTAGAAGATTCAATGCACTTTAGGCTGTGGTTATATACTGAAATTTTATAATCCAAGCCATTTATTTATTTATATATACAGAATCATAGAATGGTTTGGGCTGGAAAGGGCCTCACAGATCATCTAGTTCCAACCCCCCTGCTATGGGCAGAGACATCTCCCACTAGACCAGATTGCCCAAAGCATAAATATCTAAATATATATAAAGGAAATTAACAATGTACTGAAAATTTCTTATGGATATTTATGCTTTCTGTTCTAAGTGTGACTGATTTGACTGCCTGAGAATACTACCTATCGCCTGATACATTAATCATGCTGCCTTATATAGATTGGTTTTCCAACCTCTGAAGACTACCAGACAGACATTAGAAAACAGTAAGCGCAAAATCTGCACTACAATTTGGTGTGCTTGAATGGTGACTAAAGTGCCTGTGAGTTAATTTAGATACAGAACCTTCACATTTATTGCAAGTGCAGTTACCAGGATCCTATTTGTCCTGGTCATTGAAGTTTTAAACTGAGGACTCCTTCCCTGTGGGGAACCCTGATCTCTTTAGACTTTTAGACTACTGTCTTGCTGTAGCATCCACAAGTAAATATCTACAAAGAACTTAACCTGTGCTGTCTTTGTGTGGCTTTTTGATAAAGGTGACTGTTTCCACCCACGTCACCACCTCTCCCTTTATAAATGTCATGCTGTCATCTTGCTTCTGTTGGAGGCTAGGCAAGATTAGCTCTTTAGAAAATTAGATCCTCTAAAGTTACCAGCTAGTGGCCTCATTTTTTTTTAACAATAAGCAATTTTGGAACAAAGCTCTGCCTTTTCACTGCCTTACATAAATGTTTCTCCTATCTTATAGATGTATTTCTTGACCAGCAGGTATAAAAGGGGACATAAAATGGTGGAGCATATCATCTCTCTTCCCTAATTCTAAGAACGTCTCCTTTAGAATTTAGTTCCCAAAATGTTTCAACTAGGAAAAGTTCAAATGAACTAGTGCAATAATTGATTTTTTCGACTTGTTTCTTGCAAAATCCTTCATTGAGTTTGAATGTTTTTAGTCACTCACAATAATTTTTTTCAGAAATAATTAATTCAATCCTAGGGAACATGTGCAAGAGAATGAATTAGTAGCATTGCACAAGTGGCAGTCATGCTGGTGTTTTCTAACTTTTTTTGTTTCTGACTTTTTTTTGCCTTAATAATATTCTTCTAATATAGATTTTGTGTGTGTAATATATTTTATTATTTCTTCTTCCTTTCCCTAATATTTATTCAGCTACAGTCTGCAAACTGGCTTTGTATGCTTTTGTGTCTTTAAATATTTGCTCTTATAGGAAGACTCCTACATGTACATTTCTGCTGATGACTCTAATGAGGCACCCCAACCTTCAGGGCACAGTTCTGTCAGCAAGTGCTCCATACAAAGCAATGTTCAAGCTTGCAGGTTATCTTTACAATAGTGTAATTTTCTGGAATGATTCAGTGTGCAGTGGGGGAAATACTGGCATAGGGCCCAGAGTACTTAAGCATTTCTTCTTCTGAACTAATATTTACAAGTTAAATACCACATGCTTCATAATATAAGTAAAATGTCAATGTTATTAATACTGGTGCCATTGTGCTGCAGCCATATTAATGATGGACAGTTTTCCTCATTAAAAAAAAACAACCCAACACCCCAATCCTCACCCCCCAAAAGTTCAAGTTGTTATTAGATTTGTGATCACAAAAGCAAAGATGTTTAACCTCAGTTTTAAGCTAGCTAGATTTACTTGCAGGCCTCTCTTTTCACTCTATTCTTTAGTTACAAAACAAGAAAGAAAACTGATATTATTCACCCTTTTGTGTTATGCGATGACTACGCACAGCGGTCATCCATTAAACAAAGACCTCTTTTTTACGCTTATGGCAACACATATACTATACAAAACCAACATGTATTTCATATACATCATATAATTTTTTACTTAGGTTGAGAAGTTATTAAAACACTGCAAAAATGAAATGCATTATTAATTCATTTGGTATTAGAAGTCCTTTACAGTTACAGCATTGTTTGCAAAATAGAGTATGAACTAAAAATCTCTTCTGAATTAGAGATTTTGAATTCTAAACAGAAGTTTAAAGAGAATGCTGAATATCCTGTTTCCAGACTTCCTTATTAAAAGTTAATGCTTATACCAGAAGAGACAGTAAAATTTTAGTTTAAAAAAAAAAAAAAGAAAATTGAAGAAAAATTGTCTGGTTTAAAAAGTCAGTATGCCAGACAAAATGGTAGTCAAAAGGAAACTACTATTCCTTAACCAGTATTTTGAAAACTTTTCTATGTTTTCTCAAAGAAAAGGTATAGCCTTCTTAAGATTACAGGAGAGATCACAAATTGTTGTTGGTCTTTTAGAACAATTGCAGCTCTGAGTCCAAAAGTGAGTTCTGAAAACAGTCTTTGCTGGAAAGCGTTTTTAAATTATTTTCCAGCAGTTAAGGGTACAAATCATCAAGCTACTTTTGACAGTACCTTGTGTCAGTGTTCATCTTGGTAAAATCAATATTAAGTCACACAAGTAGCATGCACTTTGACAGATTTCCATTTCATACCGACTGCCAGGAGTTACTGACAGGGAGCAGTCGGGATGCTGCCCTGTGCAGGCAAGGGAGCTGGGGGCAGGAGATGGAGGCAGCAGTGGGGAGGCAGACAGGGCAGGTGACATGTAGCAAGTGGTTGTAACTACCTGATACAGCCTATGTCACTTTTAATTTCAGCATCAACCACACTATAGTGAGCACAGTGAGGAGCTGAATTCCAGCCAACGTGCCTATGGTGGTATTGAACCAGAGTTAGCATCCTGCTGGAGTACCAGGTGTGTGCAAGATCCATCTTCAGGATAACATGTTCCAGGTTCTGTAGGCAAGGGAAGACCAGAACTGAGTGTCAGTCAAACTGAGATGTGAGGCCATTCACCCCGTCAAATAGTTACTGACACCTGTCATTCAGCTTAGGGAAGCTTTTGGGAAGCTTATAACTAACAAATAGTTAAATGTACTTCCTCTATGCTTCAAAGTCCTTCTATATGAAAACATTCAACAGAAGACCTAATGGCTTAATTAGAGACAAGAACAACATAAATAAAAAACAGTAGATGATCAACTGTATTAAAAATTTGGACCAACTGGATTAAAGCTTTGAAATTAGTTGATAAACATCTCCAATGACAAAGTAAAAGTCAATTGGTTGCAGTAATTTACTATAAAAGGGGGGCATTGATAACGGGTATAAAAATAGAATGTTTCAAACAAGTCTGAATAGGATATTCTCAATAGGTTAAATGTAAACTTTTTATCGTAAGTCTTCATTTAGTAGACAAGATCTTTCACATTTGAAAACGGTCATTTAAAGTCAGTAGAGATATGCTTGGAAAGAACAGATGAGAACCTGATCCACTTCTTTTTTTTCTTTTTCTTTTTCCCCATTGTATGTACTCAGGAGATACGGATATCTAGACAATATAGTGATAGATGTAATTGCTATTTACAGCTAGTAACTTGTCATTGCAGAGTCTCTCAGATTAATCATGTTTTTACAGATTTCTTTCATGAGATATTTTAAATTTTTTTAAATGTGTTTGCAGAGACCATATGAACATCTACTATTTATGAAATACATTTTTAACAACTTCTTTAAAAAGCTTTTTTCAAGTTCAAAATTTTCTCTGAAACCATATTTTGCATGAAGAGCAAACAGTGATTAAGTATTCTCTTTGAAGTTGAACACTTGTGGAGAAACAAATGAAATATTTTTTGCACTTTTTTCTATGCTTTCAGCTAGCCAAAAGTGAAGAATTTGCAGATGGTTTTGAAGAAGGCAGGAGGGAAGGAATCAGATATTTATCTCATTTAGAAATAAAATTGTGCCATAATGGTGAGATTTTCATGATGGATTTTGTTTTGAAATACAACAGAAATAAATATTACTCGGTGCATGAGAAATCCTAGGTTTCAGGAAATTTGATGTGAGACAGGCTGAAATCAACAATGATGTTAAACATCTGCTGCCTTTAAATGAACCAAATATTTATTACAGTGCCTGGCATGGGGGAGTTTAGGGTGCCATAACCACAAGAACAGAACCATACCACTCAGTGGCATGAAATATAATCTATTTATGCAGAAGACGGGATAATGATTTCTGTGCTCAGATCCCAATTCTTAGATGTCTGTTCTTTGACACAAGCACTCATGCCAACACAGGTCCTGGGGTTTCCCCCTGCTTTTGCTGCAGCTCAGACCCACACCGTGGATCCCATGAAACGGTCCTGGCTGGCAGCCCCCGCTGCCACATGTAGCTGCACCTCAAGCCCAGAATGATACTGGGTGCCAGACACCCAGGTACTCAGTATCCCCTGGGAGGCAGCTGTTTTCACACTTTATTGCTGTTTAAAAACAGATTAACAGAATAAACTGCCAAAGGCTGTGCTATTTACAGAACCCCAGCCCCATGAGCAGAGCCAATTCATTACCTCTGTTACCATTTCCTTCTAGCCTTCTGCCCCAAACAAGTTACAGAGGTATCAAGCTTTTAATGGCTCATCTGTGTTTCTTTCTTTTTTTCCTGCATGTACTTAAACCACTAGAGCAGGACAGATTAACCCATGCTCTTGGTAGGGCATCCTCATCATATCTATCTGGGCATCTCTGTCTCTGGCTGCACACCAGACCCACCGGCTCACTTAGGGCTGGGTAGCTGTGGTCAAGGTCCCACCTACCTGAGTGATGCTTTTGGACAGATTTTATCCTAGCAGAAACACCACTCAAAGAGATGAAACTTATTAGGAATATTAATTGTAGGTGCTGCTTTGGGTGACAAAGCTTTGTTGACCATATTTGACAGCTGAGAGTTTTGCTCTGGAGCTGTCCGAGCTTCAGTGACTGCCATTGTACTGTAGGAATGGTTATGCAATCATATTTCCAAGATAAATATGTCTCTTACCAACACACATTTTTTTTTTCGAAGACAGAATTCCATATAAGTTATGTGTATAATTAAAAAAAGTTATTTAAAGAAAAGACAAACCCTTGTCCCTTATAAAAAGCATGGCAGTCTAGCAGGTGGTCTAAGGTTGCTTAGCAATCTTCCTGGTACTATTTTTGCATTTTCTTTGAAATCACTTCAGAAAAATATCATATTTAGATACTTTGCATATTTTGGTTTTGAATAATGTATTATAAGAAGAGGATAAATGGCTTTCAAAATTCAGACATAAGAATAAATATTGTGTTTTTGTAGCACAGGTAGTCATTGCACTTACTGGGTTTCCTGAGGATTTCTGTGAGAATTGTTCCAACTACAGCCAGCCTGAGACTTTGTAACAAAACAGGAAGATTGATTTTAGTGATCTGAAAACAGAGGGGTAATTATATTCTCATTTTCATGTTCATGATGTGCACAATTCTCCTATTAAACTTTAATGGGTGTTGCAAGTGAAAAAGCATATGCAACAAGATGGGGAAAACACCACAAAGCTGTTAGCTTTGAAACTCGTTGTCAGATAGCAAATATTATCGCTATAAATCTTAACTTTCACAGCCAGCGAGAGCTGCAGGCTAGACTAGAGAAAGAGACAGGCACAGAACCGTAGCTGTGCATTAAAACTAACACACTGTACGTTGCTAAAATATGTATTGCGATTAAGTTAATATTGAACAGTGAATTTTATAACCTTTTCTGATTTTCTTTTCCCCAGGCAAAAACTAACAGTTTTCTAACTGCAGTATCCTTCACAATTCATTTTCTGTAGTGTCAAAAGAGGTGTATTAAACACTCTAGGAGAAAACACACTCTCTGATATGGTGGCAGCAGGGTGCATATGGTTTCATAACAACATTAAAAGCTCATCTTTCTTCCTCTCTCTTTCCAGGAGCTGTTGTGGCAAGGGTGACACAGAAGTGAGAGTGCACTACCTGCAGTTGGTTGTCAGAGAGCTGTGAAAAAAGACAGCATGGAGGAGTGCAGGGTATACCAAGTAACATCTGTTCCTAAATAGATGCAATAAGATCCAACCTGCTTAGCATAAACAGAAACATGTCAAGTTAAACAGGGTGTCAGCGGGACTCAAGGTAGAGCGTGTGGAAGTCACAAAAATAAAGGAGTGGAGCACTAACATTTGTGACACCAGTCAACGGCTTAACCAGGCTGGTGCACTCTGGGTGACACGTCCATTTATTAAAAACACAGGGAAAATGTGGAATTCCAGCCATTCGACATAATCAGGAAAGAAGCATGAGAAACTGTAATTTATACTATGTTTTTGTAAGAAGTCTGTAAGGCGGGCATAGTGTTTTCTCTTGGCTTTTGACCCAATCCAAATATTGGGGGTGAAGCTGGACAGTTAGAAAACATGGAAATAAAAGGAGGGTGAATTTTGCAACCAGGCAGAGAACTGGAGTGGAATTTGAAGGGGTAACGAGAGATAAACTCACCTGTGTTTTCACAGGATTTTTTTCAGGAACTCGGTCATTTGTTTTTCTGATATCTGAGGCTTTCTTAAGACTGTAATGATTATTACTTTTTTTCTCCAGACTGTTTTGCCACCTTTGTTCAAGTTCAGCAAATACTGTGTATATATTTTGATTTTTTTAAAAAATCTAGATACAGTATGCACGGATATTTATTCTTTTCTCAGAGGAAAAACTGCCCCGTTCAAAAAAAAGCCTCAAATCTGAAAGCTATCTAATGAAACCTCAGTGAGGGAGAGCATTGAAAAGGAACAGTCAGTAAAAATAGATGTTTCAAGATACAAAAGAAAGCATGTGACAGGAGTGAAAAGAAATATGGGGAAGCTGATTGAAATCAGTACAAAAAGGTTGCATTCACAGGTAATTTGATGAATTACCTGAGATGACATTTGCAGCTGTGATGATTTCAGACCACAGTTTGCTCGGTGGCATGGCACCATCAGCGTGCCCCTCGCCCATATGAGTGCTCTATACTAAATGCTCCCTGCAGGAAACTTCTCAAACACAGCTCTTACTTCAGCCTGCAATTCTTCCTTTCCCCAAATCAAGCTTTTCTAGAAGAAAAAAACACATTATTTTTTGTGTCTTCCTGAAAGCACTACAGAGACTCTAATCTGTTGGATGTTTAAATAATAATTTTTTTCATTTTTTCGAAAACAGAGAGTGAGCATACAAAAGAGAAAAGCCTGCCTCTATCAGAAATTAGATGCAGTTTCATGGAGGTAATTTTATACTTCTTTGCAGGGGGAAGTAGTTTTAGACTGGTTTTCCACAAAGTACATTAAACATAAATCTAGCAGCTTCATCTTGCTTTTCAGTCATTCTTCACTCAGTGCCACACACTGAGCAAAATTTGACTCACTCTTCACTGGTAGTGCTTTTAGTGAGTTACTGTGAAAAACAGCATGACATTTTAACCTAACAGCATGAGAGAAAATACATTCATGCATCTCCACTGGAAACAATATAAAATAGGAAGTAGATAATATCACCATGTTACATGCATGATACTGCCAGCATCCTGTGTCATTAACCAAGTGCTTGTAAACATTACAAAATATAGACACTAGCCCACAGATTTTTCTTTTATTTTTGAAGTTAAATTTTGTGAAGCCCCTGTGGCTGGCAGCAAACTCTGCAACATCCGAAATGCCAGATGCCAGCTTGTTTTGTTTTGCTCTTTGGTTTACAGTTGGATATTGCTAAGTGGGTGCAGACTATCAGTTTTATTCCTTTGTCTCTTCATTTATTTGCTTTGTTTGTTTTCATGCACAGGTAATAAACAGCTCTCTGGTTAGCTGTGAGTAAATCTCTGGACTGGAGTGTATGGTGTGGCAGTCCTTACTCTGAATTAATTAAGAGGCAAAATCAGATCAAAGAACAGTGGCTGTGGAAGAACAGGAATCAGTTTGTTCTTAAGAGACTGCCTATGAGAACAGGTCTGTTACTGGGGGGGGGGGTGTCTTTGTGTGAGTGTGTGTGATAGAGGGGTGGAAAGCAGGAAGGGAGGGCTGTGTTAGGGAAAAGCGAACTAGCCAAAGCATGTTTTTCGAAGTTCTTTGATAAAAATCGCTCCATGCTTTATGGTGGGGAGGGAAATTGGGAGAAGTATCCTCAAGCATTTCAGTTAACTTTGAGTGTTTGATCTCATTTTGGAATTATGTGATATGCTTTTATTTTTTTTAAGATCAGTTTTGAAATGAAAGCTGTCTTGAAACAACTACTTTTGTTCTGAAGAAATACAGTAATTCCTTTGGCTAAAGGCAGAAATTAGCTCTCCTTGATTTTGAGGAGAAAACTAGGGGAGACAGAAAAAGAAGTAAAAAAAAAAAATCATGGAAGTCGAATATCTTTGAATAAATCCAGAAGTGTCACAGTAAAAATTAACCTATATTTGTAACGTGCTTCTAAGAGGTAACACATCACCTCGCTAACATAAAATTCTGTTACAAAAAATGTCATCTTCCTCCCCAGCTCCTTACAGAATTATTGGTCAGGTGTAGACATTTACATTATAGACATATGCAACTAAGTTTAATAAATCCTTCTGTGATGTTTCAAGGGGTTTCCCAAACTGTCACAGTCTTCTCTGTGCTCGGGACCACTTCAGAAGCAGCCACAGTCCATCGCTGCTGCAGCGGGAGGATGTCAAACCTAGCTGGAGCTAGGAGAGCTGGAGCTGGAACGACTATGCTGTTTTCAGCTGAACAGACCTTTATAAAAACTACTCAGCTGACGCTGGTAGACCCAGAATAGAGTAAAATTTGTAGGTCGGAGTAGTATCTGTTTAAATACTTTGTAAATCTGCTACTGATGATTACAAGATCTCCTGTTTAAGGAGACTCCAAACTCCAACTGGTTTACAGGTGATTAGGCCTTGTGTTTTGCATATTTTCAATAAACACTGTCATTCTGATCCCAGCATGATCCTCATATTAAAGTTGCTTAAGGAGTAAAAAAAAATTAACACCTATGATCTTTGCACTAGCCCCCCCTACTTTCAAGTGAAGTGACAGCAATACATCTTTCAAGTTTAGTCACTGACTTGGCAAAAACACTGTGGCATGGCTGACAATTTTTCTTTTCAGTGTAATAAGAGTGATTCTTTCATCAAGAAATTATTTGAGTCCAATAGGAAAAAAACTATGGCTAATGCCGTTTATGAAGGTTTTGGAACTGTATGTGGTTTGGAAGTGGAAACTGGTGGAAGCTAGTGGAAGCTGGTTTCACTGGTCTCTGGAATTCCTCTAGCTTCACCTCCAAAGAGCTTGTATTACTATACTCATTAACTTTCTTTCCAGATCTTAAATTAATTCCATTCCGTATTACACAACATTAAAGCATGCCAGAAGAAAATCCCACAGGTTAGGACAAGTAAAACATCTTTTGGAAGGTACAAGGATGGTGCTTCATACTAGTCTGAAGGAGAGACAGCTGGGACAAGTCTATGGACAAAATTCATAGCAGCACGGTCGGATGTAACAGCTGATGGGAAGAGAGCAAAGGAAACTGCTGCTGCAGAAAAAAAACAGGCTGAGCACAGCAGCAGCAAGAGAGTTTACTTGCTGATAATGATGTAGATAATGTGTTACAGTAAAGAAGAATGGAGGACACAGGAGAACAAAAACTGAGTGACAAATAGTATATGGTCTTTTTATCAGGGACCACTAAGGTGAAAGCAGAAAACATGGATTAGGGCTTTCAGCAGCAGTCTAGAAAGAATACCTCAAACTGTTGCCAAAAAGGCAAATGACAGGTTCATTTGTGCTCTAAATGCTAAGATGGCCCAAATGCAAAATGTCTTTTTGCTACTGGAAAATGAAACATTTGATTTGTGAGATACATCCTAATTTTACAAATTACTTTGTGGATTAATACTTTAATTCAAAAAAGTCATGGGGATTTTACATGCAATTACTACTGTACAGAATTCATTTTAATTTACTAGTTAACCTTTGATTTTTATGATCATGCAAATTATATTAAATCACAGAATAACAGAATCACAGAATGTTAGGGATTGGAAGGGACCTTGAAAGATCATCTAGTCCAATCCCCCTGCCGGAGCAGGAACACCTAAATCAGATCGCACAGGAACGCTTATGAGGAAANAATATAATATAATTTGAAACTGAACTAAACTTTTTTTATATTTCAGAGTTCAGAAGCTTGAACAAATAGATGTTAAATTTGAAGACACTGAAAGATAAAGTTAAAACACATGATCTGGAAGGTTTTTTATTTTCTTTGTTTATTTTTTGAAGTAAAAGTGACTATATTTGTCTTTGCAAGGATTGTCACACAAACAGACACAGAAGTGCACGGTCTCACGTGAAATGCAGGAGTGAAATACAGGCACATTATTTTTTCAATAAAAAGCAAATTTTACTAGTTGATGCCAGAAGCTCACCTCCTGAGGTTACTGATTCAGCTGCAAAATACTTAGTTATAAAACATTTCAGTAACAAATTACAGAATTGGCACACTGAAATTAGTCTTGACACAGTCCATCCAAGACAAATCACAGGTGGATAACGAAGGAAAAGAGGTTCTTCAGTCTTATATCAACACCAAAAAAAAATCAGAAAAGGTATTGATTTTTAAGTAACAAACATAATGGTGTGGTAATATACAGAAGATCAGGAAGAATAAGCAAATGTTTCATCCATGTTGAAGAAGTGGGTATGGTTATAACACTGCTGAGGAATGTTGATTCAATTTATTTTTAAAACTGATCATTTCATGAGCAGACCTAATCATTGATCAGGTTTCATAGTCTCAATGGCTATTCTGTAGGTTTTCTATCCTTATAAACAGATATTGGGTACAATTTTCTAAAGTAAATCTCCCTTACTGCAAATTAAGCAGATTACATAACTGAGAAATATTAATAATCCATCTCTTTTTACAATAATTTAATATATACCTGGAGACACTTATTACATACCTTTTCATTCTTCTCTATGCAAATCCAATTTACTTTTAAATCTTTCCTTCTGGGTTATGCTTCCAAAACCTTGTATTTCTGCCTGCTCTTTCAATTTGTTCCAGTTTGTTGGCGTCTTTCTTAGTGAGGTGTCTAAAACTGGACACAGTGTTCCAGCTTAACATTACCTTGCATGGAGAAATGCAAAATAATTGCCTGCCATAAGATAACAATGACACTCAATTGGGGTATTTTTTTACTTAGCAAAGTAGGCACTGACTTTTTTTTTTTTCAGTCATCTGTGGTTTGCATACTGCCCAGTAAGAGAATCCCTGCTCTCCTTGTTTGTCTACGTTGTTTATAAAAACTTTCCTAACTATGTGTCCCTTACAAAGTGCCATTTCTTTCAGTCTTCTTTTTTTATGTTTTGTATTTCTGTAAGGGTACACATTTTCTGCAGGATTGGGTTTTAGAGATAGGAACAGGTTACATACAAGTCTTTTAGTTTCAAGATTTTGTAGCAGTAATGGCATTTCCCATCTTTTCTCTGTATTGAAACAGTTTGTTCTTTTGACTCTAATAGTAACATCCGTCAAAACTAAAGCTTATTCTGAACTTTTTTTGTCCCTGCCTGGGGTCTATTCTAGCAGTTCTCTATGCTGAAATTTGCATTTGTTTGAAGATTTTTATTGTTCCACTGCTCTCACTTGTTCCTCACCTTAAAATCACAAATTCTATTGCCTTGTGATAAGTTTCATCCATTGTACTTTTCTGCATTGTGAGCTAATGACTTCTTATTCAAAATGTACTGTAAAAGAACTGCTCTTAATTGTTGCTTCCAATTTTTTCAAACCTATTTTTTTCAAACATTTACTGCTATACTTTTCCTCTAAAAATACAGTGGCAAAGACTTCCATTACTGTTCTTTGTTTCACCTGATAATTAATGAAAAAGTTTGTTTCAGCCCACACCTCCTTTTAATTTGTTTATTAAATACTTATAATTAAATCAAGCCTGTTTTATTCTTTTTTATTTTCAATCAGATACTTTCAACAAATATTTCTCTCAATTCTTTGTAAACTTCAAAAAGCCTGAGAGGATAGAGGTTGTTCAACAAATGCTGAAACAGAAGGGAAAAAGCAGATGGTGCGCTCATTCGTGTAACCCTCTTCATTTTTTTTAAAAGTAAAATTATTTCTACACTGATTTCAGTGAGTTTATCCTTTATTTTTTGTCTCTGGTTCTGATTAAGCCATGTTATGGTTTCTATAAGTATACTGTAGAAGGTATATACTATACTTTTTCCTGTTTAATCCCTGTATTCGTGAGTACAGACAACTAATTCCATTTTATTATCCTGCTGTTCTACCCCACTTCTATAAAATAGGTGTCTCTCTTTTTTTTT
>VZTO01021754.1:0-42758 GCA_013400615.1 Syrrhaptes paradoxus | reverse complement strand
ACCTGCTGGTCACTCTTTTTTTGATGAATCCCAGGGTAGACTTGGCTTTTGGGGCTGTGAGCGCACATTGCTGGCTCATGTCCAGCTTTTTTATCCACCAGTACCTCCAAGTCATTCTCGTCAAATCTGCTCTCAATCCCTTCATCCCCTAGCCCATACTGATATGGGAAGCTGCCCCAACCCTGGTGCAAGACCTTGTACTTAGGCTGGCTTTCTGGATGCTTTGCATAAACTGAATATGTCAAAGATCTGTGTGTGTTCATCATCTGTATTGACTAAAGAGGTGAATGAAAACTGAAGTCTGGGATAAGCAACTATTTCCACCTAAATTGCACCTGATTCTTTAGTATTCCAAACTCCTCCCAGTTTGGTGTCATCTGCAACCTTACAGAGCGTACACTCTGCCCCATCATCCAGATCATTACTGAAGATGTTGAACATGATTGGATCCTGTACTGACCCCTGTGGTACACTACTACTTACTGGCTGCCAGTTAGACTGGTGCTACTGAAATCCACCACCTGTTGAGCCAGTTTTCAGTCTGCTTCACTGTCTGCTCATCCTGGCCATACTTCATCGGCTTCTTCATGAGAATCCCATGGCAGACAGCGTCAAAAGCCTCACTGAAGGCTAGGCAGACTATATCAACTGATTTACCCTTGCCTACAAGCTGGCCTTACTCTTCTGCTAGAGACAGACTCTGCCTTTGTCTCCACAGCAGTTGAGGTTTGAGGCTCTTCAGGCTGTTGAGTCTCTGAGAAGATCCTGCGTGTCTCTTTCTCTTTCATCATCTCTGATGCTGTTCAGCCTCATGACTTCCTCCAGTGACTCTTCCGATTCGAAACAGCTTCTCCACAACAGCACACTTCCTGCAGGAAGGAAGACCGTGTCTCCAAGCCTCAGTGAGATGCCCCAGGCATTATTTGCAGATCCAGAAGCTCCCAAAACAGAACCCAGAGACTGCTGCGTGAACTGCTGCATCTGTTACACACCTCTTCTAGTGGCACTTGTCAATGAAGGGTTGCCGTATAATACAACAATACAAACATGAAATAAACCCTTGGAAATATAGTGATGTTTAATAAAATCATAACTAGAAAATAGTAATCAAAGGACAGGGCAAAGAAATCAAAAGAGGATTAAAGATTATAAATGTCTCTTTTTTTGTAGTTTGAGATGCAGAAAGAAGAAATAAAATGCTTTATAATTGATGTGCACTTTACAGTATCAGCCAGACATTACTGTAGAGCGAAGAAGGTACGGGATGCAGGTAACTGAACCTGAGAATCTTTAGGAGAAGATTATTTGAGGTGTTGAGCATAGCCTGTGAAAGTAAATATTTTAAAATTTATGAATCACCTTGACACTATAGAGATGGGAGACTGTAACTATTTCAGTTCATGATGTGCTGAGTACCTTCTCTTGCCAAACTGATGTAGGTTTGCCGATTTAGATTGTAAACTACAAAGTCCACGGGAAAAAAAAAATTAAAAAATCAAGGAAACTATAAAGAAGAACAAGAAATGAAATTGGAAGTGAAATGGAACTGAGAATCAAACAGTTAGGCCAGATTCTGCAAGAAGTTGCGTAATTTTTAGCTGGTGCTGAACATTCTTGACTCCCACTACAGCCATTGAGTTCCTAATGAGCTTACACCCTAGTTTAAACACTCCACTATGGAAGCATTCATCACTATATAATCTCATTCTTGTAATGACTGCCAATACAGTCATTATGCTAATGAGACAGCTAGAAATGAAAGGAAATAAAAGGAAAAATGATAACTAAAATCCAAAACAGTCTTAATGCTTCTAGTTTTATTTTAATTATCTTCTCCCAAAGAATTATGACTGGATTAGGAAGAAAGGAGAGTAANGACGGATTAAAGTAGTAAAGTATGATAGACAAAAGGGAAAAGAATAGGATAGTTCCGAGATGTGTACATGGCCAGTTTCTATGGTTAAATGCTTTAGAGCAGATCCTCATGAATCCTTTGGGCCCTAACAAAGTACAAATTTGAACCTCAAAATTAGGCTGGGAGAACAACTCCTGGTTTTTGTTCTAAGCCCCAAAGGCTGTAGAAAAATAATTATAGTGACTTGAGAATGATATCACATCAATTAGAGTTGTTTTGTTATCAGGAATGTTGTTAACCAGCATAATTTGGACTATCAGATGCTGCTTCACTTCCTGCAATAACTTGTACCACTTAGAGGAAAGCAAAGTAGTGTGGAGGTAGTTTGAAGTCCACCTTGACCTCATTCTGAAAACCCATTCTAGAGGTCAAGTCTGACTTCGGAAGGTCTCTTTCTTTAAGACAAAACTTTTGCCCTGAAGAAAGGCCACAGATGCAAACCTCCAGAACCAGATTCTTGTTTGTTACCATGCCTTCCAGCAGCTTTGCAAGACTCAGAACTCTATGTTGNAGCTTTGCAAGTTTTAGATCTCTATGTTGAATTCTAACATAATTTTTTTTTTTTTAATGACAGCTTTCCAGGTGGTGATGACTAGTCCTGAGTCATATTCCGATGATATTTTTCATTCCCTGACTTCAACCATTTCCAGCATCCTATCCTGTCACATTCAGAAAAGTTGGAAAGCTTTTGAATACCTCTCAGGAGTAATTCTTTGTCATGATGACTACATAGAGCCATACAAGAAAATGATGGCAATAAATAGGACTTACCAACTGTGTGAAAATTGATGAAATAAACATAGGCTGCAAGAGGGAAGATCTTCAACAATGGGCCATTAAATATGCCTCCTTAGATGGAAAGTTGGGGGCAGTTGCAATATTACAGAACTCCCCAGTGAATCAGTTTGGGTTTCTCTCTCATGGTACTACTCTGCATGAGGCAGAAGTGGCACAGGGAAAGTGACAAATCTAGTGTCACCCACAGGAAAAATACAAAAGCTTGAGGCAGAAAAGAGATAGCTTAATAAGAAACAAGAATTGTGTCTGGAAAGGTCATGCATATGACCTGCTTTTTTTCCCCTCTTCATTGTTTAATGAAGGTATGTCCACCAAGCTACCAACAAAAGAAGTAACTTTTTTCTTTTTTACTGCTGCTTTACCAATATTGCCCAAAACACCAGAAAAGTGTATCTTAAAGAGATACAGACAAAATAAAACTGCTTTATTTTCACCTGAAACTATGTATAGGAAGATGCAGTCTATGTCATCATCATGCATTTCATTAAGATCTGGTTATTTTTCATAAACAGATCCAAGTTCATGATGATATGCAGAATATACATCAGTAGTATTACACAAGTTGAAAAGGGGAAAACCCATAGATCTTTTGAGTCTCACCAGTATGAGAATTAGGGTTGCTCATAAGAGAAAGTGGACAGCTTTCAGGAACATAAAAGCTTGATAGCAAGGAAATGACCTCACACATGTCTGTGTGAGATAGCACACGAAATAATGAGCTTAAATTGCAGCAGTAAACCATTGTAGATTAGGAGGAGATGAGGAAAAAGAAAAAGAACCAAAAATGTTGTTGATATAAATGCATTGAACTGCTGTCCCTAGGAGAACTGTAGAGTCTCCATCATTGGAGGTCTTCAAAAACTGGTTAGGTAAGCATCATCAAAACATTACACAGGCATTGAGCACAACTGTAGCAAAAGTAGAATTCTTAGAGAATGATGCAGACTCTTTGGACCTTAGATTTATTTCAGATATACTGTTAACTAGTTATGGTCTCAGGTGGGAAAAATATTTTAAAACATGGCTTGTTAGTTGACATATATGTTTCAGAAAATAGAATAGAGTTTCTGTAATATGCAATTTTAAAATAGTACCTCAAAAAAGGGGAAAAAAACCCCACAGAAGCTGTTGAAACTTAGTAAAGTTCTAGTTTCTTGTATTTACACTTTTTTTTCCCCTCCAGTAGACAGAAATGAGAACTAAACAAGCTCTGAGCAAGATTTGAACAAGTTTTAATCAAAATTTAATTTCCCACATTTAGAGTAGAAAAGACAGCAAGGACCAGTGAGGGGCAAAGATATAAATTAGGATGCATAACAGGGGAAAGAAATCTGATTTAATGACAGAATATTTCTGTGCAAGCAAGAGAAAGCCTAACAATGCTGGCAAACTAAAACGGCAAGCAGAAACAAAATAAGATTGCTCTGATTTGGGCACCAAGCAGAGAGAAGTAAATGTCTATCTTTTAATGTCAAAGAAATTAATTTAATCCAAGTCATAGAACAGTTTTTAACCTTTTTTGCAAACAAATTCTTCAGCTTGGAAATGCCAGTGCAGACTGAACAAATGTGTCTCCTGATGTTAAACAGTCTTCAGCCCCCTCTAGTCCACCCCCACAATCCTTCAGTTTGGGAGAAATTCAAGGCAACCCCTCCTACTGCCCTTTCACTTCCAATCAGCGAGAAACAGATTCTCAGATAGGTATTAAGCAGTCTTGAGATACGGAGTTCATTTTGTTTGTTTGTTGTTGTGGGTTTTTTTTTCCTACAGTGCGAATGCATTTGTTTTCAGTAAAGAAATTCCCTTCCCTAACCACCTCCAGTTTTCTTTAAGTGAGGCCATTTGTTTTCAGCAGTGCTGAATTTTCTTCCCTCTTGGAAACACATTCAGGTTTTGCAGCTAGAGTACAAACAGCAAATGCTCACCAGAATCGCTCATCTCTACTTTTTCCCTCCTTCCCCCATACCCTCAGCCTAACTCCTTCAACAAGCCCAGCAGCAGCAACCATATGTTATACATTAAAGACAGTCAGAGAAGTTAATATCCATTTGTATGCTGCCTACATTGACAGAAATTGCAGATTCAGAAAAATGGTGTTTATTTTCCTTAGCTTGAAATTTTCTGAATTTCTCAACACATAATAACACTTTGAGAAGTTACAGATTAAAAGATTTTTTCTTCATGCCTTCCAACAATTATTGCTGTGTGCAACTATGGGAATGTATCTGCCTTTTCCTCCAAAAGGAAATAATTTTTTCTTTCTCTTCTATACATACATTACCATGTATACTTTTTGTTTCTTATTTAACAAAAATTGCCATAAGTAACCAGTTCTGAGCAAGAAATGCCCTTCTTCGGGCAACAGATAATGAGCAGTGTACCTATTGTCTAAGCAAGATGCCAGAGACCTTCTAACAGAAATATGTAACCTTTATTTTGTGTTTGAGTGTTGTATTCCTATGGTACTGTATAACCTTTCACTTATAAAAAGACTGTATCTGTGCTCTTTATGCAAAAGCTTTTCTTTGTATTTTTTAAAATTGGCAGCAGTGGGAGTTTTGCTTTTGCGGGATCTCGTTTAAGGAATACAATAACTAGATTCCCAGAATGTAGCAAGATAGGAGAAACAAATAGGAATATATACAGATACTCAAAAGTCATGTGCATTGTCCAAATTATTCTTCTGTAGAAGTCCAATGAGAGTTTTATTGCTGTCTTTAATGGAATCAGTGTTATTCATTTTGCAATGCTGCTTCTGACTATTTGATGTCTGAAAACATCCGTCCACAGCTGAGTGAATATTGAGAAGAAAAAAAACAATGAAGATTAGATGCTGGATGTCTTCTCTGTAGTACAGACTGTATCTGAACAGCTCTTTGTGCTCAGACTATTCAATATTGCCTTCTTCAAACAACAATGGAAAAATTGTTGCTTCTTTGCATAACTTTCATATTTGGTTTTAAATGAACAAGGAGACGATCAGTTGTACAAACATCAGTTACCACTGAAAACATCACTCGTCTCCAAGATCAGGTCAGTAGTCTGATTTTTCACTGTCTGTTGTGACTGGTGCAATACATCTTCAGTAAATAATAGAAACAGCAGAACACTGGGGGTCAATTTACTTTGAAAAATCTATCTATTTTTAATTATATCTATATAAATGTTAAATATTGCGGTGAATTCACTAAATCAAATACAGTGTATTTAAAGATAACTAATGGCAGCAAGTTCCATGGGTCGGTTGTGTTAATTTTTTTTTTTTCCAGAAACATGTTGTTTTTAATTCCAGTGTGTTTCTTCCTTTCTTTCCTAAGGTTCTAAGCCAAGTGACAGTCTCATTATCTGAACTGGGTTTGTTTTTATGTAACAGATCATGTTCATCTTCTTTGAAACAATGATCTATTTTCTTATAAGCCTTCTGCCGGCTCCACCACTGTGCTGCAGTTTTCCATACAATTTTGCAGGATGTTGCTCTGGTATTCCCCATCCCCACACCCCAAATCTCTTCATTCAGTTAGTTTGCTTTTCATCCAGTCTATCACATGCTGAACACAACATCCCAGGCTGGGGATGGCAAGAGGGCAGCTGTGCTTATTTGTCTAGGGGACAGTCTGGTCCAAATTTCTTTTAAATCCTTTGTAAGATCTGAGCATCAGATCAAGCTCGACATGGAAAACTATGTCAACTTTTATCACACGCACTTTTAAAGTCCTTTCAAAAGCTAAAACCTAACAGGCAAATTCTTCACCAAGTAGGTTATATTAGAAGTTCAGGACAGAACAGATGATTTGGGGGTGGGGACACTACAGTCCAGACACTGGTTCGCACCATTACTTTAAAAATAGTTTTTCCTAAGACTTCACAACCATTCTCTGTTTCCCTAAACTGTTCTGTTATGAAAGAAATTTAATTTAAAAGAAGTGAAATTGATTGTCTGAGCAATCTTCCTCCCACTAACCTCTCAAGTAAAGCCTTCAGGAGGAATCTGAAGCTCCTAATGGCCTCACTGGTTAATGTTTATATTACTCTGCAGAAACTATCCGTTGTTAAAACACCGAGTAAATTAAATTGCAGGCCACACAAACTTTTAAGGTGTGTTAAAGATGACAAGGTAGCCTGAACTAACTGACTTTGAAGAAGCTAATTTATTTTACTCAGTACTGTCAACTTACAGTGACTATATACTATGATTTATATGCTGATTTAAAGTTGTCAAAGTTGAGTGTGAGCTTGTGTCAAGATGACAAAAGTTTTATGAGCAAAGTATTCTATGAGGGAGCAAAACTGTAATTTTCCATTAGACTTTTAAAGTATTTAATGACCCCAACTTCAGTAATCTTTCCAAATCCTTTAGAAGGGACATTTTTTCTACTGTGATCATGATGTGATATATTAAAATTTAATTGAGTCATAATTTCCCAATTAACCTTATTGAAAAACACTCTTCAGCCCTGAACTGTATCAAATGAATGCAGGACATGGAACATATTTTTATATTAATGTTTTTGTTTCTTTATCAGATCTATTTTTAGCCAATCAGGAAAACCATTAACTATAAATGAGGAATGGATCCCCCTTGATGTTTACGTGTGTGAGTTTAGGTTCCAGCATTGACTGTAATCTTGCATATGGTGACAGAATCATTAAATGATACTTTCAAAGATGTACAAGAAACTCCAGAGACTTATTGTCCATTGGGAAGTACAGGCAAATAACTTTTCAAAACTGCATGATGGTGAGGACTGAAATTTGTGTAATGTTTTTCAGGAAGAAATGGGAAACATTTCTGAGGGAGTTTACTAGATCTCTTTATAGTAATTTCATCAGCTATCTTTTGCTGGGAGGTGCTGGGAGGTACTGGGAGCCTGGAGCATCTGTGCAAGGATGTGGATAATGCTCCCAAGTCTGTTTATATGTGCCCTGAGCAGCTAGACAACCAGCTCCTGCATTATGATCTAGGCAAAATAGCATCGTACATCGCATAACACTTCAGTTTCTATATGCAGTCAGGCTATACTGGGCCTCCCAGAAAATGTGGTTGAGATTATTTTATTTTAAAAAAGATTATGGTCCCTCTACCATCCTTTTGCAAATTCTTTTATTCTAAGGGGATAGAGCACTTGCAGAGCCTAGAGAAACAGAGAATTCAATCTTTATTCTGCAAGTATCAAATCAATGTATCTCTCCAGGTATCTGTCAAGTGCCAGTCTGTATACAGCCTCAGTAGGGTGGGGAGCCTTTACATCTTTCATGCTAAAGCTAGTGCATCCCTTAATGCAAGTTTTCTGGGACTAGGAAGAGACAGGTCAAAAGGTAGCTTAACTGTATCTTTATAGGAAGGAGAAAAATAGTGTCTGCACACAGGATTATTTTATATGAATCAGATGTTTGGTAGAAAACAAATGTTGATGAGTTAACAGCCACCACCAGTGAAGAAAAACAATCTTTACTTAGTTCTTTGCAAGAGCAGTTTGTAGCCATCTACCATTGGTATTCCTGTCTCCAGATGTTGATCAGACATAGAGGCATCTGTCTGCAGCCTTTAATGAGCTGCTCAAACCTCAAATGTGAGTGGGATTACAGACACTGTCTTTCCAAAGCAACTTGAAGTAGACTTTCTGAGCTACTTAACTATCTCTGTATTTCATGTAGAGATTACCGAAATCTAATCTTGGGCTTTGACAGCAGGGTCCTGAAAGGCAGTTGTCACAGCAACTCTGTCCTTCAGTACACCTGATCCTCAGTAACTTGCTCTCCCATCAGCCCAGTCTGTCAGAGCAGGGAGTTAAATACAGAATTCACCTGTTCTAATGACTGGAGCTCTTGAACTCTACTCATTTAGGGTATCTATCAGGGGATAACTTCCTTGCTGAATGTAGGGTATACATTCTCTCTGTTTTGGAGATCAGCTTTATTTCCTCTGTGTGTATTATCTGATTCTGTGCTATGCAAAAATGACTCTCGCTGAGAGAGTTTTTAATAAAAGTTGGTAACTGATGCCTAGAATTACATTAACACTGATACATTAGCAGCATTTTCTACTCCTTCAAGAGGATCTTCAAAAAACTTAAGGGAGCAGGGGAGGCTGCTATGATCTTTCATCATTTTACTTGCTGTAGTAGCCACTTCCAAATTCCTAAAAATTGCACAGATACTCCAAAATGAAGAAACAACTTATCGTAGATTAAATCAGGGAGTGCAGTGAGAGAACAAGGGGTAACGGGTATAAGCTAAAAGAGGGTAAATTTAGGCTAGACATTAGGAAGAAATTTTTCACTATGGGGGTGGTGAGGCACTGGATCAGGTTGCCCAGGGAGGTTGTGGATGCCCCATCCCTGGAGGGGTTCAAGGCCAGGCTGGATGAGGCTTTGAGCAACCTGGTCTAGTGGAGGGTGTCCCTGCCCATGGCAGGGGGGTTGGAACTTGATGATCTTTAAGGTCCCTTCCAACCCAAACTATTCTATGATTCTATGAAATCACCGTGTGAAAGTAATCTGGCATCATTGGTGTGGTAGTGCAGCTAACCTAGGATTATATTTCTTACATATGGGGTCCATAGTGACAGGCCCTTTGGAAATATGCACAGTAGAAAAAAATCTTTGGCAACCGTGAAAGGACATTTCTGGAATTTGGCGCAATCTAGTTAGACTGTAGTTATCTCTTTCTTGAATAAAGGCTGGTGCTATTCATTTGATGTTGAGACGAATCAGAAACCCTGCTGAGAACTTTAATAAGATACCTAACAAGGGAAATTCTCCACATTAGGCAGTCTGGCTAGCTGACAGTCACTGCTATGCTATTTCAAGATGCTGTAATATGCCCCAAGTTAATATAATGGACCTCTAGAATGCTTCAATTAATTTCAGTTTTGTATAATATTTATTGAGATATTCTATACATGTATATATGCATGTAAACACAAACACATATATGACTGTACTCCACAAGATGAAATAGGACAGCTGAAGTTATATCCCTGTGTGAAATGATTGACCATGGCAACAATCCTCCTACTCCAACCTATGAAAACAAGTTCTAAAGGCTTTTGTTTTAGAGACAGAAGTCCAATATCTGAATGCTGCTGTTGTATGCTAAGAATTTAATTGAAAATATAACTGGAAGTGATTTTTCTCTAGGACCCAAACTCAATCAACTTGAAAATTAACAGTGACAGATAAAGGGAATGAGTTTGTAATTTTTTTTAAATTTGAACTTTTAATACTTTTAAATATAAATTAACACTTTAAAAATTAACAGTAGCTTTGAAAACAAAGAATCTTATAGTTTAAAAATGTTGATGACATTTTTCAGGTTATTTTCAATTAAATTTGATTGAAATTATATGTATGAACAAGCAGTTTCTATTGGGTGACTAAAAATTACTAACTGAAGCATTTCCAACAAGGCCTATTGACATCAAAGGCAGCTTTTGTTTTGTGAAGATATATTTGTTACAAAGCTAGATGTGGAGAGCTAAAATAATTTATTCTGTTCAGCTTAAGAAAGAAGTCTGAGGGATGCCAGCAGGATTATGAGACATGAAACATTTCTGCTTGAAGAGACTTTGATAAGAAGGATTGTTCAATGAAAAAAATACAGGAGAACATGGACTTTATCCTCAAAAAATATTTTTTTCTTAATATTCAGCTTAAACATGCATGAAACTTTGGAATACATTGTTTAATGAGAGGGAGGTGCTGAAGGAGTTAGATAAAGGCAGCTGTCTAAATAAACTCTCCCCTGTTTTTTTTATACTGCTCACTTTCTCGGGAGCCGTGCATTTGATCTTTGTCTTGCTGGGTGATTCATATTTCTCTCTGCCCACCTAGATTTGACCCACAGATCTTTGTTGCAGCCTCCACACTTGTTTTCTGCTAGGATTCATTTGTGTATTAGTTTGCTTGCAAATCCCAGCATAGTTCTTTTTACTGGATATCTATAAAGACAATTTAGGCATGCTTGACTTTGCCTTAAATGTCAAAAAGTACTTTCCAGACTCACCTTCCTATAATGCCATTGCTTACTTGAAGCAGGCCCTGACAACTTTCCGCTTACAAGTGGGATGTTGTTTAGGATAATAAAGTCTTTATTTAAGTGCTTGGAATACTGTAATTTTGCCTATTAAACTAGTTCTTGTTCTTGAAAACAAAATGCTACTGGACATGACTACATTTTCTCTATCTTTAATATAACTAAAGGAAGCAGTTATAAATAGTTGATGAGAATCTTTGCATGCATAGTGATTTTTAATTGCTGAGATGTTTCTACTACATTCAGCTTGCAGCTGGCTGTATTGTTATTGTGTTGGTCACATTGTAGTTGGGTAACTTATTTATTGCCTTCCCAGCTATATTTTGGGCTTTGGACTACGCTTTAATAAGCCCAGATGGATTTCAGACTAAGGGATACATTATAATTTATAACCTAAATATAAAATATAGATTTAACTGATTAAAAATATTGCTCGAGCACCAATGCTGATGGTTACATTTATTAGATTATCTTCCTGTAAATAGGTAAAATGATGTACATTGTGAAAATTATATTGTAATCCTTAAATATGACTTTTGTGTATAAAATGTAAAATGTTGGATCATGCTATCAAAATCCATAATGACGATTTTGTTCATCTCAACAAAGGTTCTGGGTTTATGCTTAACATATCCATATTCAGCAAAATACTTGAGTATGGTGCTAAATTTGAACAACTGCTTAACTTAAAATGATTTATATAGCAGGCAATATTCAAAGCAGTCTTTTATCATTTGGTGTTCTATTATGAAACATTTATTCTTTTTTGGGTATAAGTCTGAGAATTTATCAGCTAGTCTGCATCCCAAGCTCCTCTGAAAGTGCTGGTAACATGGCAGAGGCTTTCCCTACTGAAATCAGTAGCAGATCTATACCATTGACACAAGAAAAAGCTGGAGTCCGCTTAAAGGAAGAAAAGGTATGAATATGTTTACATATATAAGCAAAGCATGCTATTTAATTATTTGATATTGCCTTATTGCCAGTTAATCAATTGCTAATATCTGTGACCACTTCTATCTGCCACACACCGTTCCCATATCTCATCGTGTGGTGCACTGCTCGCTGTTATGGTGTTGTGATAGTTGTGCAGCTGTGTGAGCCTCCAACCAGACTGCAGATGCATTCTTTACCTTGATCAACATGAGATCTGTCCTGACACTCACAGTGAGGATGCTGCTGCATGTTCATGGTACTGTGAGCTTTTGTGAAAATTCTGCAGTTAAAAGAGGACTGCAATGATTAGTCAAAGCCCCTGAGACAATTAATTTTTTACTGAATAAGAAAATACAATTTTACACATTTTTTTCTACAAAACACATGGTAGAGAAAGGAGTCAGTGCTTCACAGTCCGGTTAGCTGTCTGTTTCTCAGCAGAGACTGTTACTTGGACAAGACTGTCACTTTACTGCTATTGTTAGTAAGTGGTCCAGTGGCAAAGATTTTTAATAACTCTGTTTTTTATTAAATAGTATTATATAGCTGAAAAGTAGTAAAAGTGGTAGGTACATTTAACAAGGCACAAAACACGTACATAACAAACACCATTACTCTTACTCTAAAGATGTAAATATTTCAGAAAAGTTTTTCCTTTAAAAAGAGAAAAAGTAAGCAGCCATGCCAGTAGGTAGGAAAATGAAAAAGTGTATAAAACATATTCACCAACTCCATCATTCTGTACTAGTCCGATATAATCTTTGATAAGGTACATAATTTTTTAGATAAAGAAGAAAATGGAACAGTCTAAGAAATGTAGGGTACACAAAAAGCTAGTATAAAGATTATGTTTAATGTTGAATTGAAAGGAATTTAGCAATGGCACTACTTAAGAATTGTCACAGAGGTAAATGTTGCTTAATATTTCCATTTCTGCCTATAGCACAGAGACTAGCAGTGTTCCGGTAATTTTTTTGCCATCAAAAAGATAGAATATACTGTCAATATGTGAATAATATAAATGTCTTTAAAAGACAAAATACAATGAAATTGTCTTGTTATCAAGCATGATATCGTTCAGTTAGGGATCATATTAATAATTGCTGCTGTAAGACAGGAGCTTGGGCTGAACAATGGAGGGGAAGGAAAAACAAAGGGTATTCTTCAGCCATGAGGGTCAGTCAGGCATCAGTGGAATGTGGCTGTGAAAATGGCAGAGCCAATATTAAGATTTACCAGCTGCAATATTTCTTTTAATAAAGGAAGCAGTAGTGTTATTACGATATCGGTGTCAAAACAAAGCAATTCTGGTCGCCCAGCTCTAAACCCCGCACCAAATTCTAACTGGAATAGGCCTGGAAAATATTATTCAGATAAACAGGAAAAAGGAGACCCTATATTATGTGAATCTAAAATACATGGCTATTTTAGTCAAGCAAAACAAATGTTGAAAATGTCTGTGGTGAAATGCAAGAAGCAAGCAACAAAAGGGAAAAGCATTACTTAAAGGACTATATTGTTTAGAGAAAAAGTGACTATGAATTGGTAGGAAACAGACTCAGGCCTGAATTTTCAAATTTCCAACCAAGTTTGGTAGAAGTTTCTGGAGAAAACTTCCAATAGGAATGTCAAGGCAAAGAATTAAACTTGGTTTTGTATGGTCCTCTGTTAGTTCATGAAATGGGTCATGCAATTATGCATCATATATGTTGCTCTGCTGAGAAGTGTAGTGGCATTTTTATGGCTGACCAAGGAAATTAGACATGTGAAACAGCTTTCTAGTTTTGCTCTGAAGAGTTGTAAGTGGTGCAGCTGGCTAGCAGAAGTCATGTACATTTCACATAAGTGTGTGTTAGTAGCAAGAAACAACAAAGTTCTAACATGATTAAAAATATGATGATTATACATTCAGATCAATTTTTGACTGGTATTTCCTACTGATTTCAGTGAACTCACATCAGTTTTAAGCAGCTGAAGGCTTTATGTTTACACATTTATTTTTATGGAGTTGGTTCCAAGAGTTAAAACTTCTCCAAGGCTTCTGAGTCAAAATATATGACAGATATGGGAAAGTCTTTACCTTATAGTGATGTAAATTGATTATGTGCATTTTAAACATGCATTTAAACATGCATTTACTGAACAGACTTAAGAATAGTCAGTTTCATTAAAATTCAAATTATTAAAGATTATTATTAATTTATCTTTATCTGAGAGAAATTATTTAGCCATAAGTATCTGCTTGTTTCTTCTCTCTTCTGTACAAATTTTCATTTCTTCACAGAGACAGCTGAGGTTTTTTATCTCCTCTTCCTTTACCATACTTCTCAGTCGACAACAGTTTGGACAACTGCTCTCTTTACCTTCTTTTTGCTATGTCAGTTCCATATTAAAGCATTGTTCTCTTTTTCCTGTGTTTAGAACAAGATGAATAACCCAAAGTAAATAATAATAAAATGAATCCTTCCCAAGTATTTTTTCTGACAGAGACAATGAATGTTCAAATACAGAAAATAAGACAAATCTTCCTAGCAATATATCATCACATATTCATCATCATTATATTGGAACGAAAGAGAAATTTTTACTTGGCAGCTCAATATTTCCTCAAATATAAATCACTTTATCTTTAGAAAAACAAAAGCCATCTCTCTTTTTCGTATACTGCAATTCTCCCTTTAAAATATTAGGATGCTCATTGTAAGCACTATGTATTTTGATCAGATTCTGAAAACATAAAGGTGTATAAAATAAAACAAAATGAACCATTAACAGCATGAATATACATTAGTACAAAAATTTTATCATGGACAAGAGGTATTCACAGCCATGCAGACTTGCCTGCTTTCATTCAAATTATGTTAGCACTTAGCCATAGATTGATTTTTAACCACTAGAAAGTGGGATGAATGATAAAGCAGCCAAATAAACCTCCCAAGCATTGGAGAGGAAAAGGGTGTCCTGCACCGCAGTACCACAAAGGCATAATACAGCAAATGAACCAGGTGTGATAGTTGATATTGTTTCCTTGAGACCTAACCAGCACATCTGCAATACTTGAAACCTACACTTGAAAATGAACAAAATATAAAGTTGATGAGAATTTAATGAAAACAATATCTAACTTCAATTAGTTACAGTGGAAGCTCACTAATTTTTGCTTGGCTAACTCCCAAGCTCCGTAATTTTAAAGGAAATGCTATTTCTCCTTTCCTCATAACAAGGAGGAAAGATTTAAGAAACAGAGAGCTACAGGAATGCTATATCAGTACCAAATTATTACCTTTCTAAAATACGTCTAATTATACTACAGAGTATGTACACATATCTTGCTGCATCATCACAAAAGCTAACTGGTAATAGCTTGGTCATATTCTTTGTTATAACTCATTGGATTCAGAAGTTTTATATCTAACAAAGTTAAACTGGAACCCATTTCTTAAAGCAGAAATGTGCAAATGCCTTTGTTCTGTCTGTTCACATTGTTAGGAAGGTCTGGGGATGAGGATCCTTTGACAGTGCCAAAAACTGAATCTCATCCTTTAGTGCTCTGTTGTGCTTGCAGGGTTGAGGTGTTCAATACATGTTTCCTAGATTTTCATTTTCATTCTTGGGAGCAAACTCCTTCTTGAGACAACTGGACTGAAAGTAGCCCATAGTTGACTTTTGGTGCACTAGAACTGGACTTATCTTTTAAAACATTCATATCAGCTTGCTTAAGGTGGCTGACTGTGTGCATACATAAACAAGAAATATTTTGTACAAATCAGAAGCAGCGCCCAGACCTAATATAACCCTTGGCTATTTCTTTTTTTCCTAGTAATGAACAAAAAACAAAGGTGGGATCTAAAGTAAATTGTACCCTAGTTCATACAACAAAACTAAGCAAGTACCAAACAGGTAGTTCACTCTAACGAAAAGCCAACTCAAGTTGCTTTTCATTGAGAAAGCAGTCCTTATGTATAAGCTACAGTAATGTCAAGCGTGTATTGGTCAATTTTCTTTAAAAACCCCCTATGCTGACATCTTTAAAATAAATCTAACAGAGCATAATTCTACCTTAACAAGTGTGCTTTTATCACTCACTGGAATTTTAAAAAAGAAAACCAGAAATATCTTCTAGGGGAGTAAAAGATCTTTTCAAAATAAAATCTTTCACTAGCAATGATGTAGAATAACAGACAGAAGATTTGCCTGATCATTGATCTTCTATTGAAAATCAGATCAACAGTTCTGCATGAATCACTCAGCTTAATCATCACAAAGAATTTAATTTTTTGTGTAGTTTTATACAGGATACTATCTTCAGCTTTACAAAATTAGTTGTTCACTTAAGGCAGCATTCTGGACTAATCTATGGCTTTTTTATCTTTTTACAATAATTAATCTTCAATGTGAAGGAGGTTGATAGCTGGTGTAATTTAAACAGCACATTTCTTTCTTTCTTTTCCTTCACATAGATTCAAGAATACTTTCATTGTGCTATCTGCATAGCTGAAGACATCCATAGTTGCTCAGAAGCTGTAAACCATATTCAGTGCTTAGTCATATTCTTTATGGACATTCCACAATGGTCTTTTTTTTAGATTAGAACAATCAGACACTTGGAGTCTCATAATCACCTAGGAGAACAACACTTTGTAATTAAAGTTACAGTCTTTATGTTTATTTAGTTATGGCAAATCCTGAAAAACCTTCTTCATGTAGAAAGTTTTTACTGAAAGTAAGTCTCCCTCTAATTTCAAATACATTAAACGGTAAAGTGTATTATAGGGGATAGTATGGATATATGTCTATCAGGATGTCTTTCTGTCCCTGTATTTAGTATTTCCCCTAAGCTTTGTGATGTGTGGTTATTTCTTCTGATAGTTTTACAGAGCTGCAAGGGTTCACAGCCTAAAAAATTGCTGCTCTGATCTGGTCTTGTATGGTATTCAATGGAGAAGGAGACAACAGTCTGCTGCACAGGTTCCTTCTGACAATGTAGGCTTTACTCTTTCTAGTGGACTCCTCATACTGTGGTTACTTTCACATTCTTCATTAGCACATAATACAGGATAGATAATGATTGACAATTTTGACTGTGTTATTTCTAATGTGGAAAAGTAAGCCAGTGATAAAGCAGAAACATTTTTTGTTTTGTTCTGAAGGCAAATATAACACCTGATTTAGTGTAATCTCATCTGACTCACAGATTTTTTGGTAAGCATGTTCAGAAGATTGTAGCTAAAGCTACATATTGGAATTGCCCTGGTGTTAACTATACCTCAAATCTGCATTTTTCTGTAGGGCAATCTTCCATTTTGCTGTAGGCAATCAAAGATCTCCACTAAGGAGACTCCAATCCTCTTGGTATCAGAAAATTATTTCATAAGAGGAAAAATGCCTCAAATTTAGCACAGTATGCTTTAAAAGAGTAAAGTACTTTCATGTTTCTGCCTCCTAGGACAGACCAGATTCTGCTGCTGAATAAGTATATACGAAGTAGTCCTTCTGGTATCGCAGTTGTTGTTAACCAAGGGTAGAATTCTTCGCTGAGAGGTGAAGCGTGAATATACTCAGAGGTGTTAGCTTGCATGGCTTCTTAATTAGAGGTGTTTGAACACCTTAAGAGCTCCCAATGCATTAGTCTTTGGAATATAATTTAGAGGAAGCTTACCAGGAGGTTTCATAAGCTGAAGCAATGCCACCAAAGATATTTTTGGTTTTCACGTAATTGAGAATAGAGAAGGCTCTTTGGTTTGTTTGAATTTCTTTAGTATGAAGGACTTGATTATGTTTTCAAGACTGGTGTATATCAGTTTTCTGTAGGTAGTTACCTTGATTTACACCAACTGAAAATTTGGTTTACTGTTTTCTCTAAAGAATTTACCTTAAATGTTTTTGGTTTACCTTAAGGCTTTGGTTTGCCTAAGGCTTATCTTAAGTAATTTGTGTTGTATTAATAAAGATGTATTAGTAAACAGGACTTTGAATAGTTTGTTGCTTTTTTGTGTGTTTACTTATCCTGTGCTGCATGCACACTTGTTTGTGTTTGTTTCTCTTTTCTAGTTTGGTATCACTGTTTATTTTTGTACCCTTTCTTCCTTTCAACTTACCCTATTATCAAGTATCTTCTACTGTCAGCTTGAAAGTAAATGTCATGGTATTGTTCAGAGGGTGGGCTCAAAAGACAAGGTTGGAGACCTTCCTCCCTGTCCTACTGAAATTTTTTTTACTGTTTATTTACATGAACTTTATAATGTACATTTATTTTTTAAAGATGAGTTTAGACATTAAATCCAAACTTTCTGCAGTTTAGAGATTCTCTTATAAATTCAGATCTGATTCTAGACACAAACATTGTTATTCTAGCATGGTTTGAAGTTAGTATTAGTGTTTCTTATGGGCTGACTTTCTGACAGATTTTCCTTATAAACGTTATTGTGTTGCAATCTGGAATTTCATTTACACAGTTTAGAATTTTCTCAATATATTATAACAAAGTGTTCATTAAAAAGTACACTTTTCAGAACTGTTAATTAAAAGGGCATGCTGGGATAAATAAACCCATATGCTGTTGATTAACCACCTTTTAGGGGTCAACAGTTGGGATCTCCTGCTGTGCTTATGTTAATTGTTGTCCAAAATTTTACCAGGAACTGTTTTGTCCATATGGCACTTGCTGAAAACGTAAGGTCTATAGAGACAATGAACAAAACCCAAAGAAAAAAGGTATCTCAGGCTGTACTGTATGTGTGACAACTTCACGGTGGCACTTAACCTGCTCTATTGTATAAGATACATTTAAATTTAAAAAGCGATAGAGAATTTATGTGGGTGTATGTGTGTATTAATCATTATCATGTCTATGAATATCTACCACTATTTCTAGAGATAATATCTACCTGCACATAAGGAAATATAGATTTCTAAGAAATAATTTTCCCAAATAAAGAAAAATAAAAAGGGATGGCAATATGTTTTAAAGCCCAGAACTACATAGCAAAGAACTGTTACTGTTGACTCTGGACATGTTGTTTTTCAGATGAACAGAAATCACTTTTCCTTGTAAAACCCAATATAAACTGACATTTCTTTTTGTTAGTTAATTATCCCCTGAAGATGTCTGTCTTCATGGAAGGTGAATCACAGAAATGTCTGTAAGAGTGGAAGATTTGCCCTTTGATTCTCCTTTTTGAAATCTAAAAAGTCACCCACTTTTACTGAAAACTCTTTTTATTTGTTTGGATTCTTTTCAAATTTTAGGTATACAAATTTTTCACTCCCATCTTTCATGATGTAAAGGATTTTTGAATTTATTTTAAGATGAGTTTAAAAAAAAGCCAAACAAACCCAATACCATAAGATTTTATGCAGAGACCTAAATCAGACTAAAAGTTTTCCCTAAGACTATTAAGATTTAGTATCTCTTTCACCACACTTCTACTGAAATTATGAAAAACTGTTGGGCAAGTTTGAGCTTCAAACAGTGCTCTCATCAGCTTGGCCAGAAGTTGGAGAAAAAACTCCACTAAAACCCATTTTGTATTGATGGTTTCTTTTACCTGCTACGTCTTCCTTCTCTTTTTTAAGAGGGAAAATCAATCAATATTGAGAAAGACTCAAACTTTCAGAAAAAATTAACTTTAGTTTCAAAAAAAAAACAAAGAAAGGGAATAATTGAGCTGTGGATTAGTTTAGTTCAGTTTGACAGTTCAGAGGGAGATGATGAGTGACATACCTAAACACCTGGATTACAGTATTTCCAAACAGGGGTAGGGGAACAACATCGTTTTCAATGTGCCCTTGGCTGCCTGACCATTTCTACGTGGTGAACAGTTGAATGCTCATTCCTGTTGAAGACCTGGCTCTGCATACAGTCCTGTCTTTCAAAGAATGAGAAAATCCTGTAACAAATCTCCTTTAGTCAAGCAGGACAAACAAGCAATCCTTGTGTTTCACAGCCAGCCAAAAGGTTGCTAACCCTATGACTGCCTCCACTTACGCTGAAATGACTTCAACTCAAGAAGAGCTGAGAAGGTGATGGGCTGGATGACGACAACATGAAGTGCTTGACTAGGCTGAATGCTCTGTGGTACCACAATCTCACTGAAAAATCCCAACCTGTCCTGGTCCAGACCATGTTCATATTTTACACTATCTGACAAAGCAGCTTTGTCTGGGGAGAAAAGGTAATGAGATTTTTTGTTTTTAGGAAGAAAAAAATATTATGAATTATTTTAAACAAAATATTGCATTGATGCAGCTTCGCTATATGCAGAGGCAGAGTTATGTCTTATTCTCCTCAGGCTTTTCAGATTTTGCAGGGCTCTTTAGTAAAATCGTACACATATTGTTCAGCAAGTCTGTTCACAATGTCTTTGCATTCCTTGTGGGTCACAGAAACTAGTCCAGAAACACCAGATATCAGTCTGCTTCCTCAGACTTCTTTCCCATTAGTTTAGTTCCCAGCTTTGTTTTATATGCCTGTGATCTTACTTAAGAAGTATTTTTAGTTTGCAAAAATAGTTACTTGATTCAACTCTCCTCTATGAAGAGTAATCACAAACCACAGACAAGTTATTGTGGATGAAATACCTCCAAAGCCATTCAACCTTGAACCAGTGTCAGCAACAGTACAGTAAAACTATGGAAATAAAGATGAAAATAGATTTCTTTTTTACTTGTTTGCTTTCTCTCTGCTTTCACACTTCTGTCTTTTGCGTGGTTCCCAGTTCCTCGGCTCTATGGCTAGTTTCTTACTATCTCGTGGTGTCCCTCTGTGTACTTTGCCTGGTCATTGTCAGGGAGGAGCCAGCACAGGGCTTGCTCCACTACCCCATGCAGGGCCAGCACCAGGGTAATAAGAGGTTCCTTGAACAGACAAACTGAAACAATAGGTCAAGTCCCGGGACAGCCTGGGCAGACCTGTAAGCAAGTCAGGACTGGCAGGGAGAGAGCTGGAGACTGGCACTCCTACAGCATTGCTGCAGCAAGGACTGATGGCCTCTGGATGGGCTGAAATGGGGTCCCAGGACATGGACAGAGTGGAGTGAGGCATGGGGGAGATAGATAGGGGGAGAGGGTGGGCAGGGACAGATAGATACCTCGGTTCTCTCAGGGTCATGACATGTTAGTGAAAGAGTTTCCTCTTTCACTAGGTAGTATTCTAATTGTCTCCATTTTCATTTTTCATCCAGCGTAAGTAAATGCTCAGGACTCCGCATGCCTCCAAATTCTTCTCAAATAGTTCATTCATTGGTGTTTTCCCCTCAGTATACCCCTCTGCTTCCTCTTTGCCTATTAACTGAGGATAACTAAGCAAGTCATCCTGCTAGAACTGGCAGTTTCAGGATGATAAGAAAATAATTTAGGTGAAAGGAAGAGAGAAAATCGGAAATTAGTCATGTTTGGAGATTAGTAGAGAAACTGTTGTTTAATTTATATTTCTACTGAGTCTTTTTTTTGTTTTTCTGAGAGATCTCTTGGGTATCAAGTGCATTTTCTAACAGTCAGTACTCCAAAATATCCTTCAGACTTTTTGGAAGAAACCTCGTCAGATACTGCCATATGTCAGTACCACCTCAAGCTTCTTGAAGAACTCCAGGTCATATTTTTTACAGGATACCCACTAAATTTGTTGAACAATTCCAAAGGCCAGGAAAAGTCCTGTTCTCAGCAATGGCTGATGATTGCTGAGGGCATGCTTTTCTGTCACTTCTAGTGTACTGTCAGTAACTATTGTGTACTATTGTTGGACTCTTCCATCTAAACTAGGTTTATTGTGCTCTTGGCTTCTTGGCAAACAATACATTCATGTAGCACAGGATGGATTAGTAGCATTAAAATTATGATGGAATATCTTACTATAGCACCTCCATGCCCAAGTAAAATACTTTTGGCAAACCCATCATTAAGTAATTCAGACTATAACAAGAAATCAAAAACCTTCAAAACAAAGTTGGAACTTTTTAAAATTCCTTAGTTTATGGGCAGTGACTACGAATAAGGTATGGCCAAAACCCCCCTCCCCAAAAAAATCCACAATGTAAAACTAAAACAATCAGCAGCTTGAGTTTGCCTTTCGACTTCCAAATGCTTAGAATATTCATTTTAAAATACAGGAATTCTACATGTAGATTTTGACCAAACTCAGATTTTTTTTAGTAAAATATCAGTTGGTTTGGTGGTTTTGAAACTAGAACTGGTGTTCTGCTTAACTTCTGTAAGAAAGGTACTATGCTGAAATAATCTGTTTTAGTAAAATGCAATTTCACTATGGCACAAGGAACAGTATTATCAAAAAGTTGAGTTTAAGTGGTTAAGATATTGGGATGAAGGCTTTGGGATGTTACCTTGTTATAAATTAAAACTTTGATGTTTTTGAGTAGATTCTGAGTTGGTGCTAGGTTACTCGGTGCAGTTACTCTGATTCATGCCATGTAAAGACTGATTTGCGCTCTTCGTTCATTTGTACAAAAGCTGTCCTCATCAGTACCATTCATTTAAAAAACAATTTAAATAAAACCTGGAAGAAAAGTATATCTATAAATAAGAAACCTTGCAGATAGCACCTTGCTTAATTTAGTATGTATGCACACTCATATGTTACAGCTGTTTATGATAATAGATGCACTGTCTAATGCTCAGAAACCTGTTTTCAAATTTCAAAGCAATCTAGCCTTAGGTTAGGTAGTTCTGTAGGAGAGAATATAAGCAGCCAGAGAGATTGTGATGAGTATTCTTTACAGCTTAATACACTGCTGGTCGCTTATAAATATTCTACCATAATATGTTATTAGATTTTAATTTCTTTATCACTTTTTCTTCCTTTAGTTTCCATTAGAAATGAAAGCCTGAGGCATTTGGAGATGTCATTTTGTATAATGAAAGGGGACTAGCATGAATGAAAATTTCCAGCAAATATTTTTCATAGAACCATAGAATGGCTAGGGTTGGAAAGGACCTTAAAGATTATTAAGTTTCAACCCTGGAGGTGCTCCAGCTCTCTGACCAATTTAATGCCTCTTCTCTGGAATCTCTCCAGTAGGTCCAGGTCTTTTTGATGTTGGGGCCCCCACATCTGAACACAGTACTCCAGGTGGGGTCTCACAAGAGCAGAGTAGAGGGGGAGAATCACCTCCTTCAACCTGCTGCTAATGCTTCTTTTGATGTAGTCCAGGACACGGTTGGCTTTCTGGGCTGCAAGCACACACTGCTGGCTCATGTTCAGCTTCCCATCCATCAATACCCCCAAGTCCTCCTCCTCAGGGCTGCTCTCTATCCATTCTCCACTCAGCCTGTATTTGTGCTTGGGATTGCCTCAACCCACGTGCAGCCTTGTTGAATTTCATGAAATTTGCATTGGCCCACCACTCAAGCCTGTCCAGGTCCCTCTGGATGGCATCTCTTCCCTCCAGCGTGCCCACCACACCACACAGCTTGGTGTCATCAGCAAACTTGTTGAGGGTGCACTTCATCCCACTCTCCATGTCGCCAACAAAGACGTTAAACAACACTGGTCCCAATACCGACCCCTGTGGAACGCCACTTGTCACCGGTCTCCACTTGGACATTGAGCCATTGGCCACCACTCTTTGAGTGCAGCCATCTAACCAATTCCTTATCCAGCGAGTGGTCCTTCTCTCAAATCCATGTCTCTCCAACTTAGAGACAAGGATGTCATGTGGGACTGTGTCAAAGGCTTTGCACAAGTCCAGGTAGATGATGTCAGTTGCCCTTCCTCTATCCACCAGCGCTGTGGCTCTGTTGTAGAAGGCCACCAAATTCATCAGGCACAATTTTCCCTTGGTAAAGCCGTGTTGGCTGTCACCAATCAGCTGCTTGTTTTCCATGTGCCTTAGCATAGATTCTAGGAGGATTTGCTCCATGATCTTGCCAGGCACAGAGGTGAGACTGACCGGCCTGTAGTTTCATGGGTCTTCCCTATTTCCTTTTTTAAAAATGGGGGTTATATTTCCCTTTTTCCATTCTGAGGGAACTTTACCAGAGTGCCACGACTTCTCGAATATGATGGATAGTGGTTTGGTAACTTAATCTGCCAGTTCCCTCAGGACCTGCAGATGTGTCTCATGAAATCTCATGGACTTGTGCACCTTCAGGTTCTTTAGATGGTCTTGAACCTGATCTTCTACAGCTGGCAGTTCTTCCTTCTCCCAGCCACTCCCTTTGCCTTCTGCAACTTGGGCAGTGTGGCTTGAGCTCTTGCCAGCGAAGACTGAGGTACAGAATTCGTTAAGTGCCTCAGCCTTCTCTGTATCCTGGGACACCAGGTCTCCTGGTTTCTTCTGGAGGAGGCCCACAGTTTCCCTAGTCCTCCTTTTAACGCTGACATACCTGTAGAAGTTCTTCCTGTCACCCTTAACGTCCTTGGCTATATTTAATTGTATTAGGGCTTTAGCTTTCTTAACCTGGTCTCTGGCTTCACAGACAGTTTCTCTGTATTGTCCCCCTTTCTTTCAGAGGCAAATTCTAGTGAAATTTTCTCAAATAAAATTCTACTCTTTTGGCAGTTTTGCTATATACTTCTGGAGATTTTTTTTCCTCATTTTCAATGGCAAATTCAAGTTCTCGATCCAGATAAATTAATTTTTATTTAAAAAGGTGAATTGAAATAGTTAGTTAAAAGTGGTTTAAAGTACCTCCGGATTAATGGAAATAAAGAATATATAATTTTCCCTTTTGTCATTACTCACCCTAGAATACCAAACTGGAGAGTTTACCCATAGTACTTACTGCTGCACTGTTGAAAAGGGTCTGGTAATCAGAAATTGAATTGTTTCCTCTTGGCATGGTGCAAATGGGTTGCAACTGTATATTAGGAAATACATTTATTTGGTAACTAATCGCAAAAAATCAAAAAATTAAAGTCCAGTTCTTCCTAGGCGAGTATGTGTGTTGTAGACCTTACTGATACCATCTGATTATTCAGCAGTACCTTTGAAAACTGTAGAGAAGTGCTTCCATTTAAGCGCATCTTTAGTGTTTACAAAACTAATTTGAGAAAATGTCCAGATTAGTCATCCTCCCGTGGCTAAGTTATCGTTAAAAGAAACTGAAAATATTAAGTAAAAGGAAAAGATGAAGGAAATAGAAAAGTTGTGTCAGACATACATAAGGAGTAAATAATCCAGTTGAAACTCCTGCTACTTCAGACAAGGACATTTCATGAATATTTCACAGATTTCAGTGTCACTGATGCTGCCTTCACCCTCAAATCCTGCATTCTTGTTTCTTGAACACAGATACAAATGATTACTTTAGTTTTGGTACTATACATTTATTACCTTTAATGTGAAGAAGAGGAAGATAATTGCAGAGGGTGGCCCACTTAGACTTTGTTATTTTAATTGCATAATTAAAACTTTTATAATTCAGCTTTTGGCATGTCTGCCTTCATTCTTACACTTTCTTGATAAGTCCTTTTTCCAGTTCCCTCTTGTTTCTTGGCTAACTCATGTCTTTCTTTGGGTGAACTTCATGCACTGTCTCTGGACCATTTCGACATTTTTTTCCCCATTGCTTGAAATGCAAACTCTAGCTAGTTTAGTGCTTTCAACTTGATATGCAAAGCTGGTTCTACATTTGAAGGTTAACAAGTACCTTTGTCCCTCAGGACTTCTAAATAACTACAGCAGAATTTGCATGGAAGTATAGAACATTGTTCTAAAAATGCCTGAAGATTCTTTTGTGGTCATTCCCCATGTAGTTCTAAACTAAATATTCTATTAAAAAAAAAGTAATTATTTCTTTTTTTAACCAATATTTCATGTCATTAATTTGCAACACTGCCTCAGCATTTTTTACTATTATCATTCCTTATCAATGCATACTTTTCCACTCCTCTGTTTGAACCATAGTGGCATTTGATTGTCAAAAACTCTGGCTCCATTTCTGGTGGCACTAGTTCTGCTTACTGCATTTTGTTGATTCTGTGCTTCATTCCCTTGCAACTTACGTCCACTGAGGGAGAACAACTCAGAGAATTAGAGAATTAATAGCAACAGACAGCTAATTCATGAAATTAAAATGCAGTGAGCTGAATGTTGACAAAAATGAACAAAAAATCATCCAGCTATTTCTGAACACATGCCCATTACTATCTGGCTTGTTGAANCAGGCACAGAGGTGAGACTGACCGGCCTGTAGTTTCATGGGTCTTCCCTATTTCCTTTTTTAAAAATGGGGGTTATATTTCCCTTTTTCCATTCTGAGGGAACTTTACCAGAGTGCCACGACTTCTCGAATATGATGGATAGTGGTTTGGTAACTTAATCTGCCAGTTCCCTCAGGACCTGCAGATGTGTCTCATGAAATCTCATGGACTTGTGCACCTTCAGGTTCTTTAGATGGTCTTGAACCTGATCTTCTACAGCTGGCAGTTCTTCCTTCTCCCAGCCACTCCCTTTGCCTTCTGCAACTTGGGCAGTGTGGCTTGAGCTCTTGCCAGCGAAGACTGAGGTACAGAATTCGTTAAGTGCCTCAGCCTTCTCTGTATCCTGGGACACCAGGTCTCCTGGTTTCTTCTGGAGGAGGCCCACAGTTTCCCTAGTCCTCCTTTTAACGCTGACATACCTGTAGAAGTTCTTCCTGTCACCCTTAACGTCCTTGGCTATATTTAATTGTATTAGGGCTTTAGCTTTCTTAACCTGGTCTCTGGCTTCACAGACAGTTTCTCTGTATTGTCCCCCTTTCTTTCAGAGGCAAATTCTAGTGAAATTTTCTCAAATAAAATTCTACTCTTTTGGCAGTTTTGCTATATACTTCTGGAGATTTTTTTTCCTCATTTTCAATGGCAAATTCAAGTTCTCGATCCAGATAAATTAATTTTTATTTAAAAAGGTGAATTGAAATAGTTAGTTAAAAGTGGTTTAAAGTACCTCCGGATTAATGGAAATAAAGAATATATAATTTTCCCTTTTGTCATTACTCACCCTAGAATACCAAACTGGAGAGTTTACCCATAGTACTTACTGCTGCACTGTTGAAAAGGGTCTGGTAATCAGAAATTGAATTGTTTCCTCTTGGCATGGTACAAATGGGTTGCAACTGTATATTAGGAAATACATTTATTTGGTAACTAATCGAAAAAAAACAAAAAATTAAAGTCCAGTTCTTCCTAGGCGAGTATGTGTGTTGTAGACCTTACTGATACCATCTGATTATTCAGCAGTACCTTTGAAAACTGTAGAGAAGTGCTTCCATTTAAGCGCATCTTTAGTGTTTACAAAACTAATTTGAGAAAATGTCCAGATTAGTCATCCTCCCGTGGCTAAGTTATCGTTAAAAGAAACTGAAAATATTAAGTAAAAGGAAAAGATGAAGGAAATAGAAAAGTTGTGTCAGACATACATAGGGAGTAAATAATCCAGTTGAAACTCCTGCTACTTCAGACAAGGACATTTCATGAATATTTCACAGATTTCAGTGTCACTGATGCTGCCTTCACCCTCAAATCCTGCATTCTTGTTTCTTGAACACAGATACAAATGATTACTTTAGTTTTGGTACTATACATTTATTACCTTTAATGTGAAGAAGAGGAAGATAATTGCAGAGGGTGGCCCACTTAGACTTTGTTATTTTAATTGCATAATTAAAACTTTTATAATTCAACTTTTGGCATGTCTGCCTTCATTCTTACACTTTCTTGATAAGTCCTTTTTCCAGTTCCCTCTTGTTTCTTGGCTAACTCATGTCTTTCTTTGGGTGAACTTCATGCACTGTCTCTGGACCGTTTCGACACTTTTTTCCCCATTGCTTGAAATGCAAACTCTAGCTAGTTTAGTGCTTTTAACTTGATATGCAAAGCTGGTTCTACATTTGAAGGTTAGCAAGTACCTTTGTCCCTCAGGACTTCTAAATAACTACAGCAGAATTTGCATGGAAGTATAGAACATTGTTCTAAAAATGCCTGAAGATTCTTTTGTGGTCATTCCCCATGTAGTTCTAAACTAAATATTCTATTAAAAAAAAAGTAATTATTTCTTTTTTTAACCAATATTTCATGTCATTAATTTGCAACACTGCCTCAGCATTTTTTACTATTATCATTCCTTATCAATGCATACTTTTCCACTCCTCTGTTTGAACCATAGTGGCATTTGATTGTCAAAAACTCTGGCTCCATTTCTGGTGGCACTAGTTCTGCTTACTGCATTTTGTTGATTCTGTGCTTCATTCCCTTGCAACTTACGTCCACTGAGGGAGAACAACTCAGAGAATTAGAGAATTAATAGCAACAGACAGCTAATTCATGAAATTAAAATGCAGTGAGCTGAATGTTGACAAAAATGAACAAAAAATCATCCAGCTATTTCTGAACACATGCCCATTACTATCTGGCTTGTTGAACCTGATAACCACCTATTCCAGTGCAGAAGAAAACCATGACTATGAGGTTTTTTACAATGGCTGTTATCTGCACTGTAGACACAGGTGTGCTTTTCAGCTCTGGAATCCAACCACACCCCTTCCTCCCACTCTCTTGTGAGGGGCTAGAGCTGGGCGACCACTGTTTTGCTTCCAAGTGACGGATGTGTGAAGGGTGCGTTTGGAGGGAAACATGGTGTTCCAGTCGGTCTACCAAGGACACAAGGAGTTTGTGAGCTCTGGCCTTCAGATAGCAGTGTTTATCTTAACAGCACTCTTATTATACAAAATAATTTGCTATTAAAATGTGGCAGGAAATTATATTGGAGGCCAATTTATTCCTTTTTTTTTTTTTTGGACTCAGTTGCAATTTATTTGCTACTGATAGTAAACAAGGAAGTTATTTTACCTCTTGTCCTCTCATTAGGAATAATAGACTGTTTAGTTTTATGGAAGAAAACTTCCAACAAGCTTGTCTGATATGATTAGATTCATGCATATCAGGCTGTTTTCCTTACTCATATGAATCAATTGGTTTTCCTACAGAAATGAAGAAAACTTTTCATTGATGTTGTTTTGCACACTAGTTCTGATGTTGACCCCTTCCTCTTTAATAAGATGAGTCAGTATGGTGTTTTTTTTCCTTTCTCATTTTTAATATATGTGGTTTCCTGCTTAGAAAAGCAACAACATAATCTAGGATTATCTTAATTATTACTAATTTCAGATTTGTGTCCAAGTAACGTTTAAAATGCCTTTTTAAGCAATCTGTATGGAATTATTCCTATAAACTCACATTCTTTGTTGTTCTAAGTAACTAACCTGTGAGGCTGATATTCCTTGTATGGGATTCGACTATGCTGTTAGCAAACGCATCAGTGCCTGTTTTCATTCTGACAGTGGTTGAAAGACTTTGGTTCATTCTTTCCATATGTTTAGACATGCTGAAAAATATTTGTCAAAGGTTGTATTTATTGCACCAACTCAGGAACAGAAAGAAAACTTTTTAAACAAAATTTCTGTTACTTCCATCCAGTACATATGAATGTCTTTTCTTCCACAGAAACATCCACTAGCATATCATTGTCAACATCACATCCTCCCTCAGCAGTCAAAATATGCTTTGAAAATAAGTGCCACCTACCCTTAACATACTCCAGTGTAACATGCAAACATACACACTCTTTTTTGTATTCCTCCCATGCTGGGTGATTCCAACAGAAATATAGGTAGATAGCTCTCTTTCTCTTGAAATTGCATAGTGTGTTGCTGTGAAAACAAAACCAATTTTAGTATCAGGGGATATTTTTGAGCTTTTTTTTTCCTTATGTTTTTCCTACCCTGAGTCTGCTGCTAGATTCTTCAGTTGCCATGGTGAGCAGGGGTGTAGGCAGTTCTTCCAGTCTGGGAAAAAAATAAAAGTCATGAAATGAATGCTAATGTGAAGGGAAATTGGTAATCATAAATAAAGACCTTTCTATCTAAAACTTTCATGGAGCAACACAGGTAAAGGTCATAAAACTAAACACCCATCTTGAAATAAATTCCCCACTTTTTTTTTGTAATCTAAAAGAATGTACATAAAACACTAGTTCAGTGATTCAAGTAAGGTGTTAGGAAATTGGAAGTGCTGGATCCTACTTCAGCTCTAGTACTGCTAGTTGTTACTGAATGAGACAGGTGAAAGATAGGCACTGCAGTGAGGAGCAATGATCTTCAGGAGGCAGTGCCCTCTTTGTCAATCAAATGCCTAGTCTCCTTTGTGCTTGCACAAAGTTGAGAGGCTCAGTTCACAATCTTTTCCTTAGGGTAACACTAATTTGAGGTATCAGTGTGCAATAAAGCCTCATAAATAGTGTTAACTAGAAAAAAAAAGTGAAGTTTTACAAGCAATTATATTTTTTTAATTTCAAAATGTTTATCAGCTTTCAAAATATGACAGTTTTCCATGAATGACATAAAGCTCACCACCTACATTTAAAATAATGTTTTCCATTCCTTGCTCTTCTTTCCATTCTTCCTTTCTCTCCTCTGCCTTTTCTTATTTTTGTTTTTCTTTTCTTATTTTTCAGAAGAAAGAAGTGGGAGGAGAAAAACATTAAAGAAAAGTACTAATTTCCTTCAAGAAAGTATGATTTTGGAAGCTTAAAAACTTTTCACAAAATACCATTTTTTTTCCCTCTCAAGAAATAATTTCTCTAGGAATACAGTTTATTAACCTATCCAATTAAAGGGGTTATCACTTCTTTCCATAGACATGCAAAAATATTGGCAAATGTTTACTGTAATTTTATGCTGGATAGCATTCTCTGTCTTTCATCACTAGCACACTCAGCAGAGTTTGGGTTTCCAGCTGGAAGATGTGGCAGCTGAGCTGGGGGCCGCTGATGAGCTGACTCCTCGCAGCTGCCCTTCCTGCTCAGACAGTGGAGCAAGAACCGACTCCTTGCTAAATTACAGCAGTTTGCAGGCAGGTTAAGCTGTTCTCCATTTTTCACAGAATCATGGAATGGCTTGGGTTGGAAGGGACCTTAGAGGTCATTGGGTTCCAACCCCCTGCCATAAGCAGGGACACCCTCCACTAGGCCAGGTTGCTCAAAGCCCCATCCAACCTGGCCTTGAACACCTCCAGGGATGGGGCATCCGCAGCTTCCCTGGGCAACCAGTTCCAGTGTCTCACCACCCTCATTGTAAAATATTTCTTCCTAATGTCTAGCCTAAATCTACCCTTTTTCAGCTTATACCCATTACCCCTTGTCCTCTCACTACACTCCCTGATAAAGAGTGCCTCCCCATCTCTCCTGTAGTCACCCTTTAAGTACTGGTAGGCTGCTATAAGGCCTCCCTGGAGCCTTCTCTTCTCTAGGCTAAACAAGCCCAACTCTGTCTGTCCCAGTATGATCATTTTCATGGTCCTCCTCTGGACTCATTCCAACAGGTCCGTGTCCTTCCTGTGCTGAGGGCTCTAGAGCTGGACACAGTACTCCAGGTGGGGTCTCATGAGAGTGGAGCAGAGGTGGAACAATCACCTCCCTCTACTTGCTGGTCATGCTGCTTTTGATGCAGGCCAGGAAATGCTTCTCTTAAAATGTTGTGTTGTGAGCTCTGATAATTTAGTAACCACTGAGCTGTCTGGGTGTGCTCAGCTGCAGCCCTTGGGCAGCATGGAGCCCATTCAGAGCTGGACCTGTTGGCGCAGGAGAAGCTCCTTGACTCAACTAGTCTTTTAGTTTAACTCAAACGTTATTAAAACAGGTCCTAATAGGTCTACTGTATTTGTGGTACAAAGACAGAGCTATTATTGGGTGCATAATTAGTTTTATATTGTGGTTGCCTTCCATATGTAATATTCATGTCAATGTGACTAGAAAGTAAAATATTTTGGGATACATTGAGTACTAGAAAAAAAGCAAATGTTGTCAACTTTTAGATCGTGAATATGGTATGTGATTTATTACTAGTTACAAGGTTTATTATCAGATATAATTAATATAAGGTATCTCAAAATCTTGTGCTATACAAATATCAAGCATTATTGTTCTTGACTCAAAGTCCCTTAAGAGCTGTTAGAAACTAGTCACTCTTTTAGGTTTAATTTAGAGATGGTGATCCTGTAGATTACTTATATTAAATCAATATCTCATTGGAGGAATTTGTTCTCTCCCAACATATTGCTTATGTGCTTAATAGTGCTTAATAGGAAATGTACTCTCTTACTCTAGAGCTGGATGAAGTTTTACTGTTATGGAAGCTTGTGGAAAGAGAATTTTAAGTTCTGCTTCTGAAAAATATCCATAATAATACCTCTTTTCTTTTTCTTCCCTACTGAAAACTCCAAGTCTTCTCCTAAGACCTAATGATAAATGACTAAATAAGAAAGGATTTTTTCATTTATGATGGGCTTTGAAAATATTTAGTAACTAAGATCTGTAACAGAGGAAAAAAACAATTTACATTATGTTTACAAAGGAAATTGCTTTATAAAATTTGGTGTCATTAACTTTTAAATTTTCTGAAAACTGAAAACTTTTGTTACAAATGACTACTTTTACCTGCTTAGCTTTAAGCTTCTGGTAAGCTAAAAGCATGAAGAGACTTCTTCAAGGAAATAAAATAAAATAAAATAGTTTGCCTTTTGTGTGTTTATGTGTGAGATCAGGGGATAGCAAAGCACAAGAGTTAGCCAAATCTAACCTAGGATTTACACAGGCCTAAACAGACAAGAGAAGTTTCAAATCATCTTGCCAGGGGCAGGGAAACGAGCCATAGAAGGCTGTGCAGGCATCTTCTGCATGCAGAACTTTCTTTAAATCTGAGGACGAGACATAACAATTGCTCACTGCACTTATCCCTATAAATCTCGTTATAACTGAATATTGTAGGAACAATGCTCTAGGCTAGCTCTAGATGATCTGAAAATAAAGAGTTTACTCTTTTCTAAGTTTTAAAATAATTTTCTAGCACTTTCATATACTTAGAGATAAGAAACAATTTCACTTGACAGATGTATCCTATCACAGCTAAACTCAACCAGTCAGCTGCTAAACTCTAAGAATATTCCAGGCTGTCAGTTAATGATTATTATATCCTGGAGGCTTTAAAATAAAAACTTTAAAAAATCAAGCCAGACAAATTCTCACTAATTGGAATAATATCTACATCTAAAAACAAATCCTGATTTCTTTCACCTATAAAAAATAAACTACATAAACAAAATAAGTTTGTTTCATACATACTTTGTCATTACAATCTCAATAGGATTAATCATTTTTTGTCTTGAAAAAGAAGTCTAAGGAATCATAATCTTCCAGGAGAGCTCACTAAGTATTGCCTGAGGAAGTTATTCTTGCCCTACCCATTTAAATGGAAACTCTTTGGGGTGTTATAGAAGGCATGCAAGTTTTGCTTCAGTAAGCAACTAGTTAATCCAGGTGTTTAAGATAACACTTGTATTCTTCGTATTCTTTTCATCAGAGCAATTGGTACCAGCATTACACAGAAAAGATGACTAATAATAGTATATTCACCGTAGAGCACAGCAAATGTTGAAGTCAAATTATGTGGCTCTAGGCATTTTTAGAGACAGAATAAACAGTGATTCACTGTGTCACAATCTTCATGACCCCCCTTTCTTTCACTTGTACAACTACCCATGACCTATGGGTGCCTAAAAATGCAAAAATAAGTACACAAATATGAGTCCTCTTTAAAAAGGAAAATCAAAATGTGGTAAGGAATGAATTTATCAAATATTCCTACTGTCATGAATAGGGCTGGATGCAGTTCAGATATGGATATGAAGCCTCCGCAGCAGTCTGCCTTCCTCTCTGTCTTCATCCCAGAGTACCAGACGTTCTGGGCTATGCTAATATGGGGGTAGACAGCACAGCCAGCACCCCTATAAATCTGTTTCGTCGTCATGAAAAAGAAACCATGATTGAAGTGAAGAAAACATTGTTACAGAAGCTTCGATGACAAGTAGGCTTTATGGATTGAGCACCAGATTTTAGGTAAAGAGGAAGAAAAAGGGAAGCATTAACGATATTAGAGGAAGATAGAGCTGTGGAGTTCTTAAACTTCTTGAATATGCACAAGTCCACGGGACTAGGAAGAGCACTGGTAGAACCAGCTCTCTATCATCTTTGAAAGCTTATGCCACCTGGGGGAGCTTCTTTATGACTGGGAAAGGACAAATACCACACCCATCTCCAGGAAGAAAGATGTAGAGAATTACAGGCAAGGCAGCCTTACATCTGTCCTGCTGCAGGTTAGGGAGTAAATCCTCCACAAAGCCATTTCCAAGCCAAAGAAGAACAAGAAGGTAATTGGAAACAACCAGCAAAAATTATTCAAAGGGCAAATCTTTGACCAGCTTAGTAGCTTTCTATGATGAGATGACTAAGCGGATGAGAGTAGTGAAATGCTGACATTGCCAAGATTTTCCACATCATTTCTGATAGTAACCCTTCTAAGCAAATTAGTGAATATGGACTAGATAAGTGGACAACAAATGAGTGAAATACTGTCTGGACAGCTGGGCTCAAAGGGAGGTGATCAGCAATATGAAATCCAGCTGGCAGCTGATTACTATTTGTGTCTTTCAGGGCAATATAGGGGCCAATCCTGTTTAACATTTCTATTAATAGTGTGGACAATGGGTCAGAAGTTACTCACAGTAAGTTTGCAGATTATACCAGCCTAAGGGAATGGTTGATATACTGGTAAATAGAGCTACTATTCAGAGTGACCTTTAGCAGGAAACATAAATGGGCAGAAAAGAGGTTCAAGAAGATGCAAGATCCTGACTCTGGGATTGAACAACCACATGCAAAAGTGGAGGCTGGCAGCTGACAGGTTAGGAACCAGCTTTGAAGAAAAGGACCTGAGCTTCCAGGTGAACAAGAAACAGGTGATTCAGCAGTGTGCTCTTGCAGCAAAGAAAACTAACTACATACTGAACTGTGTTAACAAAAGTACAGTCAGCAGGCACTAGGTAGTGATCGCTTTCTCTTTTGGCACTTGTGAGATTGCATCTGTTATGCTGTTTTAGGCTCCTCAGCCCAAGACAGACATTGACATGTCCATCTCCATCCTTGGAGATATTCAAAAGCTGTCTGGACATGGTCCTGGGCAACTGGTTCTAGGTGGCCCTTGCTGAGCAGTGTGTGTGGACCAGATGGCCTCCAGAGGTCCCTTCCAAACTCAACCATTCTGTGATTCTGTGACACACAGGAGTGTGTCCAACAAAGGGATGTTAAGGTGATTAGGAGGCTGAACTAACTGATGACTGAGGAGAAACTGAGAGGACTGCTTTTGTTCAGCCTAGAGAAGAGAAAGCTGAGATCATATCAATGTCTCCAGCTACTTAGCTGGAGAGCATAGAAAAACAGAAACAGACTCTTTTGGAGGTCCATGGTGATAGGATGAAAGGTAATGGAAACGAACTGCAATACAATAAATTCCTCTTAGATACAAGAGAAAGAATCACCACCAAATTTTTCAAAGTGTTTGTGGAACTTGAGGGAACAAGGCCCCCAACAAGGATTAGAGACCAGGTGATCCCCTTGCTATCTAACTTATTCTCTGATTCTCTGAAACCACTGTTCAGTGAGCAAAGGGGTTAAGAATGAAGACATTGTCATTTGTGCTCGTCAAAACACAGACATGTGATCGACCTTAGTTATTGCTTAAATCTTATGGGTTGAGTTCAGGAGAAAGCAATAGTCCCTTCCAAGGAATGCAGTCTTATGAACACTTGCGAGGTACTCGTAACCCAAGTCCATACTATAGGTTGAATATACTCTTTAAAAGTACACAGAATAGATGTTTCTCCATACACTGGCATGTCAGTAGAGCATAAATCAAAGCTAAGGTAATACATCCGAGTTTGCACTACAGGTACTCATTTGATTTCCAGTTGCATTAGAGCTGTACTGGCACCATGCTCTGAATGGTCTAGTTACCACTGCTGAGAAGGTATATATATTAAGCCAAGTGAAGCATTAACTTCACTGGTGTATGCTGCTTGTGGTATCTGAGATGGCTTGAATATCTTTGCTTTCTTTCTTCCATGTGTTTGCACCCTCGGCAACCCTGAACTACTTTACACTCATTAGATTTGAAAGCTCCATTGAAATTCACCTGATCTCACTAGAAATACTGAATCCATTGGCACTGTCAGAAGATGACTCTAGGTTAGGCTTCAGATAAAACGCAAGAGGAAAAATTCTGGAATACTCTTCTCCAGTTTTCCCCTTGCTTAGGGTAGAAGTAGTTCTGCAAAACAATCCAGTTAGGTAATTTATGTGCCTGTTCTCGTGGAGTGGCTCATTCAAGAGAGTATCCTTATGTGATTAGAGACACAGTATTCTGAAAGCAGGCATTTCTTTTTCTATTTTTTAAGCTGTTCCAACATAAATGTCCCACAAAAAGACAGTGAGTGACAGGGAGCTTAGGGAGAGATGGAGCCTCTAACAAGCAAACTTAGGCAGCTCACAGCTCTGCTAGCTGACTTCTATGAATCTCACCTAATTCTTATGTTGTACTGGGAAAGGCTAGCTCCAAATTGGACTTTGAGTTCCACCAGATAGGTTCTGATGTATTGAACTTCAGTATCTCACATGGATTCAGTTAAAAATGTTGGTTGCTGTTATGTCTTATTCCCATTTAATGTGCATTAATTTGTTCATTGAATTCATATTTCAACACCATATGCACTGTTCTGCCGGAAAAAAACTAAGAAAGACCTGCATAACAATGTAGTAGAGGTGTAAATGGTACTCTGAAAAAGAATCTGGTTTTAGAGGCTTTTGACCTGCCTCTTCATTAAGCATCTAAGATAGGAAAAGTTTCGCATGACAAAGAATCTTAGGTCAACTATCTTTATTTCTTTTCAGTTAGAGATGAGCTTAAACTGAAACTGTACCGAAACATCAGAACTTGGACCAGTCTCTAGGTTCACAGCATAAGTAGGGATAATCCATGTGTCAAATCGGATGCTCTCAGCAAGCAAGATCAACAGTAATCAGTAAAAACCAGAAGAGTTAGTTTCTGTCTTAGCTTAAGATGGATTCTGTAATTTTGATTTTATCACCAAAGAAAATCCTAGAGGTACTTAAATGTCAGTTACTACTTATTTGACATTGGAAGAGATAGTTTCAATAGGCAGCGGCCAAAACTTTTAGAAAGAACTGGTATCTTAGGAGCCTGTTTTTTCAAATGTGGTTTGGGACAACTAAGGGGGCCTAACCTTCCAAAACTGGAAATACTGTACTTTGTCAGCCCAGCATTTGAAAATGTTAAGATTCCAGGTGCAATACCCAAAACTGAAGCATGAAAAATCAATGTTATTTATGTCACAAGATTTTACACGTCAAGACTTCACTTTTTAATGTATATAAATACGACACTTTTAGCAGTATGTTGCCCTCCAGCACTGTTCTGTATATTGATTTAGATTTTCTAAGAGGCCTAGATATTCCTAGGAGGTGTCTATTAATCCATCCTGACCTGACACAGCTCATCAGATCTGATAGGATACTAGTATAAGATAGTATGTTTAAAGGCAGTTTTTCTTTAAAATATCAAAATAAAGAATTTTGTCAATGTGGTTCTGCCATGTAAAGAAAATGATAGAATAAAGAAAGTATAAAATAAAAATGAAGATCAAATAGTCAAAGATCAAAATAAATGAGATTTTTTTTTTTTAAGACAAAACAAAAATAAGAATCCTACAGTCATCTGAAATTTAGTGAATTATCTAGATTCCTGAAGAGGGTAGTCAGAAAGCACAGGGATAGTAAAAGAAAATGGAAGGATTTGTTATAAAATGGTCTTCACAATAACTCATGACTGGAAGAGGTTTTTTGTGTGGCTTCTCTGAATCTGTATAAAAATTCAGCTTTATTAGGAACATTTATGTAATAGGAAATGACAATAAATTTAAACTACAATATTTAGATTTATACATCCTAGGATTTATGGAAGTGCTGTAAGCAGACAAATCATTTAACCATTTAATACAAACTGCTAGACAAGGAGAATTAAGTCCCTTATTAATTTGTGTATTTTTTAAATACCACAAGGCAGCTCTCCTAAGCTTAAGTACCTGAAGATTTCCATAAACTCTGGTGTTGAGAACATGTATTACAGAATATTTTTATTAATTAAATCTACTAAATTATCTGAACTGCAGCTAGTGCGACTCTCAGAAGTTGTCTCATTATTTCTGACAGGACAAACAAGTGCTGGAAGATCTTTCACAAAGTAAGAAACATCTACTCAATTTTAAAACAGAATGGAATAGGATAGAAAAGAATAGAATATTTTCTTATTTAAGTTTCACGTAAAACAGTAGGACTTAGCTGGTTTACTTTGAAATTACCATGCAAAGTCTCACCTGGCAAGAGATAACACATGCAAATCTCAAGAATAAAGAATCAGGCTACAACAAGAAAGATACCTGTGATCCTAGTCTTAAAAAAAATTTTAATTTCATTAAATGTTTTGTGGGGGAAGCAGAGGGTAGGGTGGTATGTTCAAAACCACATATCTTAGTAACTGTAGAAATCCTTCCAAGAAACTGATTTCATCAGACCAAACAAATATGATGGTTGATTTTTGATCTTTCCCCCTCTACTTTGTAATCCACCGAAGTAGGAATGTCTTGAGGCATTCCCCTCGACCATTTATGGTGAGTAAATGTTTCTAAAACTGAATCTTAAATTAGACAGGAGAAGCTTAAAGCAGAACAATAACTCTTCACACTGGACAAAGAACACACCATATCTTCTCTGGAGAGATTTCTGACTCTTAGCCTTATCTTTTAGAATATAAGTGCTGTAGGAGCTCAGACTTCCTGGAATTCCAGTGAAGAAGCAGATGAAAGCTTGACACATCTGGCTGTAAAATGTGATGCCGTTTTAGCTGGTTGGCAACTGCAGGATACATGACGATGTGCAGCAGATGTTAGAGTATTAATCACCATGTTTTACTTTCTGTGGTGAAGTATTTAGGAGTTATCCGAATGATAAGGCTTGACAGCTCATGTAAGTTGTTTTCATTGTGCTGAAGCTAGAGAAATAATGTGGCCAAGCTGTTCCAAAGAGAAGAACAAATCATCAGAGTTTCTGTGAGGTCTTGCTGTTTAGGGAAAAAAAGGCCCAGCATCTACTTACAGGTCATTATATAAGGCTGCCTGGATAACAACCAGGACGAAAACATCTTCTACTATGTCCATCAGGGATGGACTTTCCTTTGAGGGGGGCATTAAGCTTATCACAACTGCTGATTAACAACTAGTGACTTTTGAATTAAGAGAGATTTTCTTGGTAAAGATTAAAATGGACATCTCAAGCATGCAGTGAAGAGGTGTCTTGTTCAAAATGTCAAGCCTAGAAGACTTTCAGGATTCAGGAAATTAGTTATTTCTCCTGGAGTTAGAAAGTACATATTGGATTCATACAAGAGACAGGAAAAAACTCTTCCCATCAAACCATCTTCACAAATCATAATATTAGAAAGAATAATTATTTTTCAGTTCTTACTGAAATTATTAATTGCAGTGTTTTGATTAGTATTATTCTTCTTCTACTGTGTTTCTATTACATATTTCTTACACAACCTTTCCCATAAAAGGTGCAAATGAAGATGTGGGTTTTTCAAAACCACTATTTTGGCATATGGTACGCTATCACATACAAATGACATTTGTAAGGCTTTGAAAATCCCTTCTGCAGCCCATCATCCCAAGAAATAAAGCCACTAGTTCCTTTCAAAATCAATTTATACTGAAGAGCATTCTTCTAGGAAGATTGGACTATCTTACCAGAGAGTGGTCATTAAATCATCACAAATCCTTTCTGAATTTTAGTTTCTGAGGGAAATATTTTAAGTTTTGGGATATGAAATTGAACTTTTTTCTTGCCTCAGCTACTCTTATTTTTGCATAAATTCCAATTGGATGGGCACTTCCCAAAAATAGCTTTTTATATTAAGCTCTCTGGAAATAGAGGCAGGGTAATATCTGTGTTTTGAACCATGCTGGAATACAGGCTTGCGGTAGAGCCTGAGCAGTTACGTGATGACAAGACTGAAGAAATTCTGTACCTTCTCATAAAAAGAAACATTGACACTAAGGTGACTTTACCAGCAGAAATCTGGGTACTGATGACTGTTGAGTATGCAGCCATTATTCCCCTGCCCCTGGGCTGAATGATGGGTAATGCATTGCTGACAAGTGGGGTTCCAGCCTTCCAGACACCTCAAGACATGCTTATTTATACATTAACAAAAAAAANGGTACGCTATCACATACAAATGACAGTTATAAGGCTTTGAAAATCCCTTCTGCAGCCCATCATCCCAAGAAACAATGCCACTGGTCCCTTTCAAAAGCAATTTATACTGAAGAGCATTCTTCTAGGAAGATTGGACTATCTTACCAGAGAGTCAGCATTAAATCATCACAAATCCTTTCTGAATTTTAGTTTCTGAGGGAAATATTTTAGGTTTTGGGATATGAAATTGAACTTTTTTCTTGCCTCAGCTACTCTTATTTTTGCATAAATTCCAATTGGATGGGCACTTCCCAAAAATAGCTTTTTATATTAAGCTCTCTGGAAATAGAGGCAGGGTAATATCTGTGTTTTGAACCATGCTGGAATACAGGCTTGCGGTAGAGCCTGAGCAGTTACGTGATGACAAGACTGAAGAAATTCTGTACCTTCTCATAAAAAGAAACATTGACACTAAGGTGACTTTACCAGCAGAAATCTGGGTACTGATGACTGTTGAGTATGCAGCCATTATTCCCCTGCCCCTGGGCTGAATGATGGGTAATGCATTGCTGACAAGTGGGGTTCCAGCCTTCCAGACACCTCAAGACATGCTTATTTATACATTAACAAAAAAAAATGAAGGTCTATCAGTAAGATAAGCATCTGGGTGAGTCTTTTCAGATCTCCAAACTTTAATTTGCTTGCAAATCCATTTTATGAATGGCTAATTAATTGAAGGAAAAAAAAAATCTATCTGTATTACTCAGATCCCAGACTTAGAACTGATCATTACAAGAGACATAGTTCAATGTTAGGCAGCTGCATTGTTGCTTCTCTCGTATCATTCTATGCTCCTAATTGATTTTAATTTAAATCAACTTTTGATAGAACCAGATCACTTGAAACAGACTGGATTTTAACATATGAAAGAGAAATATTGTGGAGATTTTTCAAGAATTTTAAAGCTTGCATCTTATCCCTATTTTTTTGGAAAAAAAATGAATTTATTATTTTGCTGGCATTTTATTTGACATTGATTGAATAGGAATAAGATTGAAAATTTTCAGCTGAACTTTGAAGAAAAATAAGCCGTGAAATATTTTGACTAAATATCATTTTACTTTATGTCTGTCATGTCCTGTCAGCCTGTCTTATCCTTCCCCTATTTTGCAAGCCTAATTTCTACATATGTTAAACAGAGTAATGTATGCTGTCTAAAGAGACATTACCAGGAAATCTGGAATTTGCAGGAGGCAGGTAACTCTGCAAAAGCAAAAAGAACTTGGACCTGAAAACTGTAGTTATTGCCAAATTATTTAAAGACAAAATTTTTGTTGTTCATGGCATAAAATTTTCACAAATTTAAAAATATTAATCCTGAAATTAAATTGGAAAATGAAACTAGGACTCATAATTTTCTGAGACATTTTGGAAATTTTACTCCAAACAAAATAATTGGTCTGACTCATGATGACAACTTATGTGGGATCTGAGGGAGTAATCAGTTTGTTCACAGAAATATTTGCTTCACCGCCTTCCAAGATTAGGGTAAAAGTATGTCAGGCCATCTATAATAGTGATATTTTTAAGATATTAAAACCTGAATGTTAAACCTAGTGCAGTTAATCAGAATGACTGCAAGCCAGACGTTTTACATATTAAGAAAATAAATTCAAAGGAATTAAAAATATTTGTTTTGCAAAGTAAGACCATTTTAAAAAAAGGAAAAGGCACAGAACTTCACTTTAATTTCATTTTACAAATTTAATTCTGTGGTGTATTCCCCTTCAAACCTTTTAGTTAAGATTTTAATATCAATCATATTGATTTTCATATGAGAAAAGATTTCATACTTAATGGGAAAAAACTACTAATAAACATTCGATAACTATGCCCTACTTTTATTACTAGCATTGGCTAAAATAAGCTATACTGGTGGTGTAAATGAACCCACAAAACTAAACAGACTAAGTTTAAAATCAGTTTAATTTGCTTTTATTTTATGTCAGTGTAGAACTTCTGCATCCGTACAAGTCACTGAAGATCAACTTATAGTCAATGGGGAGAAATAAAAACTGCCAAAGTGCAATTCATCCAAGTTGATGTAGATAACTACTTCAGAAAAAGAAAAATGTTACCATCAAAGTGCTTATTTCTCTGCAGTGACTATGGAGACACCCAAAGGTGACCAGGTCAGATATAAATATGTGCAAGGTAGTTGGTCTGCATTGGTTCAAATGAATCATAACTCAGGAGTCAGCTTGATCAAATTTAACTGTTACATGTCTAGGCAAAAAAAATCTAGTTGCCTGTCTGTTTTGACATAAAATCAGAAATCATGAGTTTTTAATCATTTAACCTGGTTAAAATACCAGTTTGGCTTTTGTATTTGGCATAATTTGGATTTCATTATGTTATTTTTGCTTTGATTTCTATGCGTATTACTGAAAAATAAAATAAGGAAGATATGCATATTTCTCAGTAGTAACTTTGACCCTAGCTGGCAGCCAAAATACAGCAAGCACTCACTCCCCTTCCCCTCCTGGGGGTGAGGGAGAGAATTAAAGAGGTAAAGGCAGAAGTGAGGGAGAGGTTGAGACAAGAACAATTTAATAACTAAACTATAACAATATTGAAAATAATAATAAGAATAATTATTATAATAATAGTAATATATGCAAATGTACAAATGAGTGATACACAGTGGAACTGCTCACCACCTAATGATCAAGGTTTAGCCCATTCCTGGCTAATGATCCTGGAGCAGGGAGAGTCCCAAAACCTCAATCCTGGAACAGAGACAAGAGCCCAAGTGTCCGAGAGACCATGACGACCCTGAGAGAGGGACAACCCAGAGGGAGACAACCCAGAGCAAGAGACCACCTGGGGACACCTGACCTGGAAAGAAAGAGGGAGAACTTCCA
>VZTO01021753.1:19433-34173 GCA_013400615.1 Syrrhaptes paradoxus | reverse complement strand
AAAAAAAAAAAAAAAAAATGCTTTTTCATAGTTTTAAAGCAAATTACAAACACATCATTTTATGCTCTCACTGCTGGATTATGGGATACAAACTGCCTAGAAATGTTTTGGGTATGTCAGGCTCTTTCCCAGGTTCTCTGAAACAGCAAGAAGTTAGTGCCATCTACAGACAGAATTTAATATTGAAAAATAATAGGAAAAATTATATATGCTTATGAAACCAACCATATCAAACAAAGCAAAGGTCATTCTATAATACAAAAATTAATAGAAAAATGCCTCAGATCTGTGCATTCTTTCACAGTTTTTCTAAGAAATCTGGAAACCCATTAGCATAAATGAAGACTTTGACTTACAGAGCAATTTAATACTCCTTTCAGTAATGTTATGAACTCCCTTTAGCAACCCTTCACTTATAGTAACCTAGCAATGGTCATGGTTTTAATACACTGAATAATAAACACCATTACTGAGTCATTTCACTTGTTATTGTTTCACTTCTCAATTCAGCTGCCCTCAACATAGCCCCTACTATAACAACTATCATCACTGGCAAATCTAATCTTGCAGCATTTAAACACCTAAATCATTTTATTTATATGAATAAGCCAAATACCTTCAGAAGTTATTCACATGCTTTATCTTGCAAGAGTATGCTCTTAGATTATAAAATTACTTGATGTATGCATCTTGTTTCCTTTACTTGCAAGGCTTCTGGCCTGATTTACCATGAGACTCAAAAATTATATATATATGTAATGTAAAAATTTTTTTTAAAAAAGTTATACTGTCAGTGTGGTGCTTTGTAAACCATATTAAACCTTAGTCTGTATTTCAGGTGGTCTAAGTGCATGCATAAATCTGTCTTCTCTTAGTTTTCATCTCAGTAAAAAAAGGTTTAAAAGTCCACTCCATCTTTCCAGGAAACACTCTTTTGGCTTTTTAATTAAATTATATTTAAAATAAAAAACAACGCCATAGTACCAGATATAAAATGGGGATACAATATGTTGAAGTTACACAGATGAAAAAACATTGCTGTTATTAACCCTAAAGGAACAATATTGTCAAAGGACCAGATTTTCCAAGCCCTTTTGGGCAACTTCCTTTCATTAAATCTCTATTTCTATCCTGAAAGTGAAGAGGAGCATGGGGCTGCAAAAACCTGGTATAGGATTCTGTGCTCGTGTTGGAGATGAGCAGAGCAGCAACAGGACAAGCAGGAACCCAGAAAAAAAATAAAAATGTTCTGTGGTGTTTGGAAAGCCATGACTGCACAGTCCTTGACTTCATAAAGTACCTCACATGGTTGACCTAAATGGCTTGTTTAGAGTTTAAAGACTACCAGATTCAGCCAGAAAACTGCATGTTTTAAGTGGTAAAATCAAATACATTGAAGTAATAAAAAAAAGGGGACCTACTTTTTGCAAAGTTGCCATATAATTGACATTACTATGCCAAGGGTGTGTGGTACTGCTGAACTAACTTTGGCACCTTCAGAGGGCATGCCTGTATGTTAGTGTATTGCATTCCATAGCTGCTGTCTTATTAGCATTCCAATACTGCATTGAAGACACACGTCCATACACATACAGATACAAATATATATAAAATGTCAAGAATAAAATTGCTTTGAAACACCTGTAGTTTTGCTGCTCTGACAAAAAAATGAGTATGTTAGTAAAATATGCAGCATTATAGCACACATTGAAATTCTTCAGTACATGCAGAATAATTTCACAAAGAGTTTTCCTTCTGTCCAGTTCAGCACAATTGCAACTTGTGGCGAAGGGTTTCTAAAAGGAATTAGATTACTTGAATTTGTTTGAATGTCAAGCTTATATATTCTGTCTCTCTCCTTTCATTTTTTCCAGGTGCCTAGATAAATTTAATTCTTTACTAACCTGGTCAACAGGCAGAGTTTTCTATAAAAGTACTAGGCTTGGAATTTTCTTGATCTCAAAGAAAATTTCAAAGAAAATGTCATACTGTGCCCTTGGATGTTTGCAAAGGCGCATGCTGCAAAGCCATACATATACTGTGACAAAGCTCAGCAAGATGGAGATTAGCAAAGAAGGATGAATAAGGAACTACCACGTGAAGCTAAAGGTGGTGCCAAAAAGAAACTGAATTTCCTGACAATCTGATGTTTTTATTTAACACTTTGTCAAAAGTTTTTATGATGTTCACCTGCATCTGCACTTTGCTTTCAGTAAACTCATGAGCAACATTTATCTTCCAGCTGCTTCAGAAAATACATCTTAAAGAAGCCGGCGCACTTGAAATGAAGAGGCCCAGGTGGAATTTGGGGCAGCCTGAGGAGCAAATTAAAACAATGGGGAGCACTTGAGACATTTGTTGCTTCCAGACAAAGAAATGTCTGTTTTAACCCTCAGTCAGCAGCTCTTTTTAAGGAAAGTTTAGCAAAAATAACAGAAGTCCTGAGGCTTTTACAGCTCTTCTGCCTCAGAATACTAAATGAAAAGATAAACCAACCACTGCCTGGATGTCTTAGACAACTGGTTCTATACATTTCATTTGCCTCTCCTTTATTCAGGCCTAGGAAATTCCTGGATAAAGAATATTTGTCAAAGAAATTTCACATATTTTCACCAGATCTGAAAATCTGAAACTGATATAAGTAACTTGCACCACTTCCTTTTTCATGTACAGCATTGAGTCTCAGTGAGAGTACGGCTCACCAATGTTTACTTTCGTTTCCTTTCAAATGAAAATTGATAAAAAGATAACTCTTCAGTATGATTTTGTTTAAAAATACATCATTATTACTCTTAACTATTTATTTAGAAAGAAAAATTATCAAATTGCACTTATGTGGGATCTGGAAGAAAAGGATGAATGAGGGGTTTATCAGTTTTTAAATGTCTCAATAAAGTAAAATTACAGCTTGACTTCAGGCTGCTTTATGAAATCTGAAAAAAAGGAACTGAAGACCATGATCCAATGCTTGTTGAGGCTAATAAGAGTCTTTTCACTTAATTCTTTAGGCATGGGATCAGGCCACAAAATGTCACATGTTTCTTATATGCAGTTCTAAAGTGAGTCAGTAAAATAAAAATCTAGTTTTCTCATATTTAGGAGGCCTTTTCTAAGAACACAGCTACTTGGAACACAATGAATAGCAGGAGAGCCAAGACGAACACAAGAGAGGATAAATATCAAATGAACCAGTTTCTGGATGAGAGCTACAAAAAACATTCAGAAAAACAAAGCAGTAAAAAAATTTTCAGTTACAATTTAATTTATGTTCCTATATTTTTTAAACAGAAGTTGTAACAAACACACCACCCAACACTTTATTGGCAATTGGGCCATGAAAGATTTACAGGAAGATAAATCAGTAACAATTCAGTAATATATACCTACAATAAATGTGATCATGGGACAAAGATTTTCTTTCAGCACCAGCTGAATTACATTAATTAGGTTTGAATATTTCCCCATAAATTATTTGCAGACCAGTAAAGCCAAAGCTTGTACCTTTCGAAATAATATGCTTTATAGCATGTTTGTTGCTACGATATAAACCAATTGCAGATCTATGTGGCTAGGTAAGTGTATAAGTAATAATGTTAAATGAGGGAAAAAAAATTGATTAAGATATTAAAAAAAAAAAAAGCTTGAAAACTCATTCAGTGAAGAAACTGAATATACCCAAATTTCAGTGGTCTAGCCAAGTTAGAGGGCTTTTTTTTAAAAGGAAAAAATGAACCGATTTTGAAAGGCTCAGATATTTCCCTGCTGTGGTCTGGAGTTCTTGCAATATAAGTTTATTGACTCTTGTGCTGTTTTGAATTTGTATGAGGCCATTTATATCATTTATGAAATCTCATATATTACTGTGAAGCACATAATGCGGTTATGTAAAATGTGTTTTAGTTGCCAAGGAAAATAGAGAAGAAAAAAAACATAAAACCTTGGTGTCTTTGGGAGATTTTAGTATGCACTGAGCTGTAGAGGATGAATACGAAGCCAAATCCGAGCTGAACGCTTTGGGTTTGCCCTGAGGCCTAGAAAGAACTTTTTTCTTTATGTACTCTGCCTCTACTTGGAGACAGATGCATATAGAATATTGAGAAGCTATATTAAAAAGAAGTCACCAACTACAGTCCTGTCCTACTTCAAAAACACATAGTTATTTTTACTGTTGATCTATGAAAATTCTGGTTCCTTCTTTCCAGAAAATAAAGGAATTGATAGAGAGAACATTATAATGTGAAATAATGTACTGCGGGATACATACTTTCCCCTGGAAACGGATTCAGTCGGTCTTTTACAGCAAATGTTGTAGACTTTACCTGAGATGAAACTATCCTACTTTTAGGCTCTGTAAATTCATGTAAAAGGAAGTTTGAGAGAATTTGAAAAGGCAAAGTGATGGAGAGAGATTAAAGATTATTCTGTGTCCCTTATACAAAAAAAGCTTTGCTGGAGCTGTAGGAAAGAAAGCAAATCTGTCTGGAGGTATTACATCATCTAGAGGTAAATTGGATGTTAACTGGGTCAAACTCCACACAGCTGTAATTCTGCTGTAGGAGAATTCAGGACAGTGTGTCAGTGCAGCAGCAACTTTAAATGACTTATTCTTCCACCCATACCAGAGAACAACAGCTTACCTGTGGGGCACAAGAAATGAGATCCTACAAAGACATCTACTGATCAGCCCACTTGAAAGTGAAAACAATGGAACAGCTAACCAATTTCCAGTGCAAATAATTAAGATACTATTCAATGTTGTAGAACGCAGTGAGAAGGAAACCATCTACAGGAGCACTAAAATTACTGATGCTTCTCTAAAAGTAGAGCTAGAGTAGCAATTCATCTCTTAGTCTAAATATGAAGAAAATAACCCATGTGATGATTAGTAGTAGGAGAGGACATATTTCCACCTTATATCAAAACAGAAGAGAAAACATCACTACTTAACAGACAAAATGTTACTTTCAGGGACTTATTGAAGTGAGTAGAAATAACTATTTTTCTATTTTTATTATATAAGCATATTGAATTTTTAATAATAGAATTGTTTCGATGTGCAGTCACCAGCATTGAGCCTCCTAAAGATTGCCTCCCATTTGCTCTTCTTCATAATACACCACAAAACGGTCTCTGTTTTAAAGATCAGCCATGATCTGGACAGTTCACACCATGACCCTTCAGAAGGACGCTGCCTACAGAACTAGAACTGGCAAGGCCAAACCCAGGACTGATGGGAAGTCCTTGTCCAAGTTTACTAGTGGTAAATACTCCACTGGGTTTGGCTGCTGAACTCAGTTCTGCTGCTGGAAATTGAGAGTAACTCTACCAAAGATAATCTTTTCTAATGTAATGTTAGCAAACCAAAGTGGATTTATATTTACTTTGGAGAAGTCATCACAGGAGGAAAAAAAGATGAGGGGGACTCATTTAGCTGTGACGTCTTTTGTTATCACAATACAGTAATTTTTTCCCATGACAGAGAAGACTGCTTAGGAAAACGGAACATGTTTAACAACTTAGGGCCAAGTCACAAGACGAATTATCTGTTTGCAAGTCATGTAATTACTGTTTTGAAGTTTTTGAAGTTTGCAACTTTCTGGCTAGCACTTTACAGGAGTAACAATACTCTGAATGATTTTAATTCTTTTCTAAGAATAAAAATATACATGTTAAAACTTAGCTCTCTAAGCCTTGACAACCAAACCCATATTTTTTTATTCATGTACTAGTAAGGCTGATTATTAAAACTACTGAGCTCTGTAGCTCATCTTGAAGGTAGAAGTTGCTTTCTGTTTCTGAAAGTAAGTTTTATTTAGGCGATCTATGTAATAATTTGGGGATCTACTTTGACACTCAAATACAGACACTTAGGCTTCATCCACTATTGAGTGCATCACTCTCATACAAAAGGGAATTCACCACGCCAATGAACCTAACCTATATCTACCCGAGTGAAGGCAGGGATCCTCCCTTTCACATCTCAGATACTGGACGAATTCTTGATGGAGCAACACCAACACAACTTCCCCCTCCCTGCTTCTCAGCAGTCTCTTAGCTATTTTGTCCTCCCTGCTCTGCTCCAGGCACTCAGCTGCTTATGGCTGTAGCAGTCCATGGCTATCTTGCTTTACACTAGTAAGTGCATTGTCTGGTTTAGATATATTTTCAATGGTCCTAAAAAATCTTGATGGACAGACAGCAAAAAAGTCCAGACCACTAGTCACTCTAAACTGGATAGCTCTGTGGATTTGAGTGAATTAAAACCAAACTGTACTGATTCACAAAGTATGTTTTTCGTTCTAGGACACTGTACTTTGAAATCCTGTTGTGGCTGTGCAGACTCTCAGTTTTCTGCATGTCTGTTTAAAAAGCAGATATTTCTGTTTGCTGCACATACACATTTCAATATGTATTTGAAGCCAAAGAGATCATTTTGATCTGCAAATAAAATGCCTGCAGTCATTCATGCCCACTCACAAATACTACTGGAGTGACCAGAGATGGAACCTATAATTTAGCTGTCAGGTTTTGTTAATTGGTCCATAAAGTAAAAATTATAGGCTGACAGCATCTTCTGTTGGGAAACTTGCCATTGAGTTATTCTGAGATCTCTTAAATAAAAACAGTGATAAAAGTGCTGTTAATACGGTTGGGTACTTTAAGGCAGCTAGATTTTTTCTAATTCCCAAATACTCTATACTGGTCTTGAAGGGCAAATGCATACATTAATATCCTGCCTCCCAAGAAGATGTGTAATTTTTTTTTTGAGAAAAATAGTAGTTAAACACAGACACCATCCACATAGGGATTGTATTGATTCTCTATCACAAGGAATCTTGACATGAAACTTTGATGTCTTCCTAGAGGGTATGCTGCATTCTGGATAAGGTTATAGTCCTGAGGAGGGAGGGACCTGGTAAATCACAGAGGCAGTGCTATGGAAAAGGTCACTAAAGTCCTTCCTACCCTTAAATATCTACCAAAATGGGCGAAACACTGAAACAAACTCCTAAGAAATACGGCTGGCTTGCAGCAGCGTGGTTCAAAGCCACCCCCTCACTGGGTCCAGAGCAGACAGTGGCCATTCCCCTGGAGTAGCCGGAGGGACTGTCCCCAGGGGCAGCCGGGAGCGGCGGCTCCCCGGCTGAGTGCCGCCACCCGATGGGGACGGCCGGGGAGGCTCTGTGCAGGGAGCACTGGCTGCTACTAGGGGAGGAGCTGTTGCAAGGAGCTGGCCAGAATCAAGACAACACTCAATAAGAGTTAAGCTTCTTGTTCGCTTTATTCAGGGTTCAGGGGTGGTCAGAAAGGGTTGTCAGGCACTGGAATGGACTGCCCAGGGAGGTGGTGGTGTCACCGACCCTGGGTGTGTTCAAGGAAAGACTGGATGTTGTGTTGAGGGACACGGTTTAGCGGAAGCTATTGATAATAGGTGAACAGTTGGACTGGATGATCTTTTAGGTCTTTTCCAACCTTGGCGATTCTATGATTCTATGATTCTGTGAATATATAGCATTCCAGCCTTTCATGTGTTTATGTTCTAACATGATTGTTTCATTACCTGCGTGCACGCAGTGTGCACACAGCAGCAGCCACTGGTCATTGGTTCTTGCCCTCTTGGCATGCTGTCCATTTGCATACCCCCCTCTTTCCCATCCTTAAGCCTTCCTCCCCCCTCTGCTGTTTTCGAGGAGAGTCCCAAGGACTCTCAGGCCTCTTTATCAAAGTTTGGATTATGCACATACTGATGTCCCTGCTCACTGAGCCGTTCTACCACAAGGAGCAAAGGATGTTTCTTCTGTACTGCAGCAGCTTATGGGTTTCCTTCCTTCTGCTCTTCGATAAAAGAAAAAGAGGGAGAAAAAGGCTGTCCTTATAGAAATATTAGGTATATTTATGTAAACCTTTGCATTTCACAGCGACCCATGACTCTACTTGAAAATTGTCTTTTCAAGTGTCATTAGGAATATTTTATTGTGTCTGAGTGTTGAAAAAATTGTAAATTATCAAAAGTGATTTTTTTTTTCCAAACTTCAATGAAGAGGCTAGAGGGAGAGGGAAATTAACCCCATGAGGTCCAGTGCTGTGAAGTGCTAAAGACTTGCAGTTAACAACTGAAACTCAAGTCTTTTGCAATAGACCCTTCTGTATGTCCTCAGGAGTAGGTTATGGAGCCTGGAGGGCATGGCAGAGCTCTGAACATGGAAAAAGGGTACTATGACTGGGTAAATTCCTATAGTCTTTAAAGCCTGCAGTTGCAATCTCATCCTGTCAAGGGAAAGAATATTATTCAATCCATTGTTATTTCTACCACCTCTTTTCTCAACAACTCTGGGCTTCTTCTAAGTTTCAAAATCAAATAAAAGATCCCACATGGGATCAATGGTACAATTACTTCTCTGCTGATGCAGATAACCTCCTCAAAGCTACAGCAGCCAGAGGGATAGGGTCGTAATAAATACCTTGTATTATGACACCCTCCTTTTCTCATTCATCTTCAGATATTCTCCTTTTCCATTTTCCTCCTTTTATTTTGCATTCTTCAGTTCCCAGTTCTCCTCTTTTCTCCAGCCATCTGCTCTTTCTCTGTAGTTCTTACATACATAATAATCTGTATCATTGTGCACAGTAAAACAGGAAAAATGAAGGGTTACAAGCAAAGTACCCTTCTGAATCACACTCACCTGAGGCCATAGAGGGATATATAAGCTTTAAGTATCTAAATACTTACCACAATAGAAGTCTACAACATTTATTAATACACAGATTTTTCTAGGCAGCTCACCATAACTAGTATCCAAACCACATACAGCTATGCAGAAAAACTCCACATCATTGTATAAACAAGTGCTCCATGAAAAGCAATTTCTCCATGATTCCTCAGAGCTTTGTGGGATTTTTGTTATTTATTTATTTATTTAAATGGCTTAACAAATGTACTCAGACACTACAGCAACAGGCAAGACATAAGAAGCAAGGTAGAATGTACACTGGAGAAAATAGAAGAGCTTAAGATCAGATTCAATTAATTAGCTAAGGATTGTTCTTTACTCTCCATTTTATGCATACTGGAATATATATGAACAAACAGAAGGGTTACATGGAAGAAAATTCTTTCTGGACTACAGGCAGAAGGACAGGAAACTGCTTTCTCTATTTACTTTTTGGGGTTTGACAGTTCTGTACATATACTCCTTTAAACTTTCACCTGGAACATCTCCGAGTTGGTCAGCTTTTCCTGATGTCTGGGGGCATCTTCCAAGAGCAAAACAGGAGAGAAAACACAGTTAATATGATCCCACAAGCTTAGCAAAAGGTAGGAATGCCATAGTATATTGCTTTTTAAGTAATTAATTTTAAAATTTGCAAGATTTCAGGTTAATAATGCCTGTCTTTGAGGCAAGAAGGCACAATTTCCCCTCAATTTTCTTAAATTTTCTTAAAACACATACCTAGAAAACTAGGGTTGTTTATCCAAATTAGAAAGTGAAACTGAATACAACCACAGAAAAATAACGCCTGCACATTTTCTTGCTGCAATTAGAAAAAATAGTGGAGAAAAGTAAGCAAATTAAGTAGAATTTGACAGAAGTTCTTTAAGAAAAATAATGATAGTGGCTTTTTGATTCTTAATCTCTTACCTCATTTGGGGATTTTATATCCGATCCTGCTTCTGTTTAGGACTGCTCAAGTCTTGGCAACTGAGAAAGCTCTGCTTTTAATTCACTGGAAAGCATATCCTGAGTATCTTCATGTGATTGATCACATCCAGCTTCAAAGAAAACAGCTAAGCAGGGGAGAGCTGCACCTCATTTAACAAAAAAGCCCTAGAGTTTAAAGCACTCACATGCTCTGTGGACACCACCTCTGATTACTGCACCACATACAGGCTTTGAACCCATCAGTTGTAAGGCAGAGCACTCCACAAGTTCCAAATTACCCATACAAACACAGAAGGAATATTTAATAAGGGGAGTATTATGGAGCTAATTCTTGCTCTGAGCTGCTGCCTACCTACTAACCACATATCTGAAAGCACCAGTCCATATTTAGATGTATAAACATGACCATATTCTGCTCACAATTCATCCTACTGCCAACACAGTTGTCTAAACTTTTGCTCAAGAACTATCAAGATTCACCCATTTCTGTTAGTTGTAGGAGTCCTGCTCAGGTAAAGGAGAAGACTCACTCTTGTCATGCCTAAGACACAGGCTTGTGTGATCAGGTGGTTCTAAACCAAAAGGTTCTCATATGAGCATCAAGGGTCTTTCACCAAGTAGAGAAGCACCAGGATGTTTCACACCTATCCTGGTCTGGAGGTTGATGAAGTGTCTGAGTAAAGTGGCAAACAAGATTTGTTTGTCTGCCTGGAGCCATTCATATTAGGCTGGATTAGGTACCAGGAGAAAACAAACAGAGATGGGTTGGAAGAGCATGTCAGTTAAAGTCCTGAAGAAAGTTGGAGACTAGGTATGTGAATTTAGACCAGCAAGGATTGCACTGGGGAATGGACAAGCAGGCAGCACATGAATTAAAATGAGTAAAAACAGACTTGGTTTCTACAGCAAGCTATTGTGTACGCTCTCTAAGATCTGGCTTCTAGGATATCTACAGCTTCAAGGCCTTAGGGAAAGCAAATGGTCATTCTCTTGAAGTATTTTAAATGGTCTGTCTGGTACAACTCAGCCCTCAGGCTCAAAAACAATCCTTTTAATTGGGTGCTGGGGGCTAGAGGCGATGGATGCTGTACGGAGATTACAAAGTTCTCACCTTCCTCCTGTATTGCCTCTACTGGCTTCACCAGCAGGTGTATCCACAGAGTAGAAGGTGACCCTGATGGTCACTGATGCCTGTAATTCATCGCTCACTGCGAGGCTGCCCTTCATGCCCGCTGTAGGTGGGGGGATGCCACCATCAGCAGTGCTTCCTTGGCCTTGCTCAGGAGAAAGATGAGGAGAGAGCTGATGGAGGAAGGAAAATAACCTAAACAGAAAGACCCAAAGATAGGCATTCTTATTCTGAAACAAAATGTCCTTAATGAATCAGTGTCAAGGCCACGAACAAGGTATGAGCTGACTCTATTCTTACTCCCAGTGCTTGAGCCAAAAGCTTTGCCTCCCCATCTTCCTGTTTCCTTCAGTGGCTACTCAATCTGGAAGAATTATTTGCTGAACAGAGATTAAAATATTAAGTCAGGAATCATGTTTCCATTTCTAATCCTGGCATTCAACTTAATCTGTGGCTTTAGCTAAATCACAAATTCCAAGTGCCTCAGCTTTATCCACCTATGAAATGGGGATAACACTAGTTTAATGACTGTAAAGCACTTTGAAAAACAGTGAACAAAATATGCAAAATAAGCTTAATTTTTTTCTTTCTCAGCCTTTACAGTCAAGAGAATAATTCACAATGAATAATTTATGTAGTGACATGAACTCCTTTCCCTTTGAATGCTATTCACCCACAATGTATAATTTTTTTTTTCTGAGTTACTTGTTATTCTACACTGGTTAAATAATTTCCATAAATATTTATTGGTTTATGGGCTGTTCATGAAAAAATATTAAGAATATTTATTACATGATATTTAATGAATTGGTTATTTTTGGTATATCCAGACTCTGCTGACTAGATTCATGGAATTTGTTGAATCAGGTATTTTATGCAAATTATTATTCTTATTATGTTTTCTACATATATTCCTGCTTATAATGTGTATTTGAGAACAGCCATAGCCATCAACTCATTCACTGGAAAACAAATTTAGTTTTTAAATCACAAATGTAGATTAAGAAAATTCAATATTTTAGTTAAGGTAGAAACATCCATTTGCATCTGATTTTACAGTGTCTTATTCTTCATGTACAGAAAATGAATACAAAGTTTAAAAATATTCTTCTCTTTTTTAAAAATTTAAATTAAATTGCCATTAACTTCTTTCACGTACAAGTAATTTAACATGATTAAAGAGAATACTCTGTGGATTTACATTTTCCAAATGGATTAGCAATAGATCTCTTGGAATTCATCAAGTATAAGAATGTAGCTGTAAAACAGTAATTTAAGTAAATGCAGGGAATACCAAGAGGATTAAAATGAGATGTTTAAGGCCAATAACATTGCAGTGTAGATTTTATTGTAACATTAAATCTTTTGAAATATTTACAGAGAAGAAATATTCTTTAGCTCTGAGACAAATTACAGAACACAAGTTTGAGCAAGCTATGATTTACATTTTCACTTACCTGAGGGAATTATTAATTGCTAGAAATGGTTCATTATTTAAGAGGTCTACAAGTAAAATGAGCAACAGGGAAAATTTCTGGGTGACAAGAAAAGCCTATTTTAAATATAGCTTTGTACTTCTGTTATTATTTTCTAAAAACTATTGTAATCATACCTCAATGATAAATCAAATGCATAAAAATATTTTTATGTGGCAGATCCATCTTAGTGTAAAACTATGGAATAGCCAGCAAAGTAATTAACTGAAAGGGCATTTATATTTTTAATGCTCAGTGTTCTGTAGGATTCTTTTTATTTTCTTTAAGAAGATTTTAAAGCAAATCAAGGGATAACAATATCTCATGGCTCATAATCTCCACAGTATCATCTTTCTGCATAGCTGCTTTTCCCACATCAACACAGTCTTTTAAGGACAAATTTTATTTTTAGACAGGTGAAAATTTCAGTCAACATCTTTCAGGGTAATGGACAAACGCATAAGCTCTTTGGAGTCTTACTCTAAAGTATTTGTGAAGTCTGCACACATTTGTATGCCTGTCAGCCTAAGTGCCTTTCCATCCTCTCCCTCCAAACAAGCCTCTATCCCTGTAATTGCTACATCTGTACATAAACAGAACTTCACACACACATGTGAAATTCATGCTACAGGGAACTACTGAGTACCAGGGGATGAAATGTATGTTAGTCTGATAGCTATTACACTGCTACTGTTTAACTGAATATATGAATTACTGCAAGAAAATAGTTCTTCCCTTATAAATTTTAGACTCATCTGTGCTTGGATTAGACCTTGCAGTAATTGTACCATCAAGGATATTGGATGCTAATTTAATTTAGCACAAATAAAGTTGCAAACATAACCTTCTCATTTAAAATGTTCATTACTTTTACCTAATATATTATCTTAAACTAAAATTAGCTTTCTCATCTCTCAAATCTTAAATCTGTATTCTCAGGCATATTTGTAAAATTAAAAAAAGATAAAGAACTGTTAACAGAAAGTATGGTTGTGGATAAAGATCCAAATCTAACCTGTCCCACTAATTCTAAAATATACCAGACTTGAAAGGCATATTCTCTTGAATATTTTCTACTGTCTATATTCATTGACATAAGGGTACTCTTTAGTGAGATGATGTTTCCTGAGGCACAATAAGTGCTAGCAAGCTCAAAAGAAGCAATGACTATAGAAAACACATATACTGATTGTTTCAGACAATAACACAATCATGCATTGTCTAATCTTTCCACACTCTGATCCTCCTACACAAAGCAACATAGATTTAAAAAATCACTAGAAAATACAGAGACAAAATCTGCCACAGACATCTCAATAGCTATGCTTTTACCGACGATTTCACACATAGAAAAACAAAGAGCAGGATTTTCAAAAAGTTCCTAAATGTAGCTTTGAGTTAACTCTGAGCCTACTGAAATAGTGTGTAAACTGCTGCCCTGCTGTCTATAGTTACTAGGCCTACATGTCATCCCTATAGATACAAAAATTAAAAAAACACATTTTAGGACTATGCAATATTTTCTTTCTATTTGAGGTCCAGCTCATTGGTCTGAAACAGAAGACACTACATCCTGAAAGCATGTCCCAGAACTATGATTAGCTTATGAAAGTATTGCATCAAGGTAAGCAAAAAGCATTTTCCCTGAGTTCAGTCACCTTTATTTAAAAACAAAGCTAGTAAATCCAGCTGTAACTGGCAGTTCCCACAGCAGTTGCTACGTGGTAGTTGTAACTAGAGGATGAGACAGTGGTGGATAAACAGCCTGCTGTGGATTATTTTGGGGAAAAAAAAAAACAACACCAAAAACCAACAAGAGCAAAAAAAGAAACACCACCTTGAAGAGGGTTTACAAGGCTTAGAAGGTTTGGGATTTTAGAAGCATAAAATTTCCCAGCTGCACTCAGTGGAATTCCACAGCTCCTCCTGCTGCTCGCAGCAATACATTATTTAACACATGCAGGAAAGAAGCTTTTTGAGAAAAGCAGGTTTTTACACAGCAGATGCAGTTTCCTCCCATGTATTTTTCCTCAGATTGCCACAGACAGCTTCTCACTATAAGCGAGGAATGACAGTGTTGTCAGATTGAACAGGCTTTGCAGAGAGGCTACCTGGCTGATCTCAGATTTCTCCACCACTTTCCATTCCCCAGTACATTCAAGCTCTTATTTTTGTCTTCAGAATGCCTATATGTGGGTGCTCTTTCTATTCTTAATTACTATGTTCTTCGGTATTTCTGTGCCTCCTTTGTATAAAACCTTTTTAACTTCCTTCTTCCTTCCAGCCCCTTTGAGACTTACGGTGTGTTGAGTAGCACTTCTGATTTACAGTCCTGGCTTTTTTGCCTTTACAAACCCGCCCAAAGTTGATTTTCTTGCTACTCAATTGGTTTCCTCCCTCGTCATATTTAATGGGCTTTTTTTTTTTTTGTAATTCCTTCAGCTCTCAACCTGTTATTAGCAGGATGTTAAAAA
>VZTO01021753.1:0-11213 GCA_013400615.1 Syrrhaptes paradoxus | reverse complement strand
AAAAAAAAAAAAAATGAAGACCTACACTGCATCAGTAGTCTTTTTGGAAGCATTTATTAAAATGGTGAGAAGTATCAAAGCAAGAGCAAAAGTATCTGTGGTATTTTATTTTAAAAAAGGAGCTACACATTTTGCAGGCAAAAGTGAATTTATAAAATTTGAGGGGGAAAGTGAAATATTTCATTATCATAAATGGCAGACTGTCAAAAAAAAAATGTCTCTGAAGCAGTAAACTGAAATAGGTAGCAGTAAGCTTGTAAGGTACAATAAAGTACAACTGGAACCACCTAAGAAGCAAGAACCCAAAAGGCGTCTGAAGGGGGACAGAACAGTTTCCAGCTTCCACGTCTGAAAAACCAAACTTGGTGTTATATCATCCATGCTGACTTTACTGCCAACTGCCATTAAAAAGTAAAGCTGAAAGTGATACTTTTGCTCTTTTCCCACACTTACTTTCAACTATTGTTTTCTTGTTCTCCTTTCCAACATGCCACAGAGAAGCATTTTTCTGGGCCAATCTTTAGTGCCAGTTCAAATTAAGGATTCTTTATTCTTTAAAAATTAATCCAGAAATCTGAGCTGCAACATTTGTTCTGACTGGATGTAGACAAGGAGTTAAGAGACAATGAATCTTGACAGATCTAAACAAGCTTTAGTGTACAGTGCTTATTTGGTGTTTTCTTTAATTCATTTTGAATCAGGACAGGGTGTTTTAATTGGCAGGTTACATTTTGATTGTCTTACTTCTTTTGAATAGATCTTATTTTCATGTCTTTCTTTCATCTGTTCCAAACCCCCTGCATTTAGATCAGCTTGGTTTGCATTTTTAAGAGGAGTTCAATTGGGTTGGGTTACTCTGAATGCACAACTGGTTATAGTCTGCTGCAAAAAAAAATGTAAGTAACTGACTCCTTCTGAGTTATCATTTAATAAAGAAAATGCAAGTCTGGAAGTGTTTTAACATTAAGACATTGCAGTTAGATGTGGAACTGACTGCATTGTCTTTCCAAATGATGGTCGGGTATGGGGCTTCTGCTGTTGTGTGCTAGCTACCCCACGTCAGTAACACTTCCATCTAGGGAAGGTCACTCCTGCCTGTGAGTACTTTTACAGGAATGGAGGAATATGAACCACAAGAGAGTTTGTGCAGTGTCTGTCAGCAAATAAGAATGGGAATATTTTTTTGAAGAGGAATCTAATGCTGTTCTCTTACAATGTGAAAAATGTAAAAGCTTTCAAGACAGGATTTGTCTTGGCATTACCTTGACCTTATTTACAGTGACGTCTACATACTGCATACACAGCAGTAAGGCATTCAGCCTGCAACTACCACAATTCCCCTTAGCACTATTTTCTATTTGCTCAACTTGTTATCTTTCTAGACTACAGAAAAACTTTCTACTTTTAATTATTTAGTTTTCCTTACAATTACATTTCCTCCAATATCCTTAAATGAGAGTTGCTGTTTCCTGGTGATTTATGTAAAATGGATTTCTCAAATTATTCTGTTCCTTCCCCACCTTCCAAAAAAAAAAAATTAAAAAAAAAGAAAAGTTCTGTCAATATGATATTGTAATTACTTGTGTGAACTACTGTGAAACATAGGGTCACATGCAGCTGTGCTATTGCACAAGTGCAGCTGCAACTGTGACGGAGTCCTGGCCTTTACATCCCAGAATTTAATGATGGAAGTGCAGGAGAGGAGAAAAAAGGTAACAATTTTAATGTTTTCTAATACCTTCTGCTAAATCCATACCTGTCGACATGAATATATCTCATCCTCTCAACAATAACAACTATGGTAAAACTCTCATTGTCTTCTTCATTACCCTGCCCTTTTTGCTTTGATTTCATTGTGAAGGCTGCAAACAAAACACAGCCATTTTCTCCTTAATTTTTTGATCAATTTCTTATTCTTGTATATATTGGAATTGTGGTCTTTCACTTGGATCTATACAAACACAATCCTTTCCCTAAGCCTTTAGTTTAATAACTTGTTCTTGGTATAATGGGCTGTAGACATAGCAGGTTTTGGCACTAAATTGCAATATTCAACAGCAGCCATCTTGCATCATGGATAGAAACAGGCACTGATTTGTTTTGGGTTAATTTGTCTAATGACACATCATTGCTTTAAACTGCCACCTGGAGGTAACTGTTCCTTTGAATTACATGGGCAGCCCTGGGGAAGCAGACACTTCAGACAAAGGGCTAAACTGGGTGAGCATGAATACAAGCCATGGTTTTGCACTAAGAACATGAGTCCAGAAATCCTGCCCTCTGTGTATCATTTGATAATGAGCTATAATATAAGGTTTTGCTAACATGCTCATGTGTTGCTGCGGGAGTGACTGCTGGACCAATACAGGCCATTTAGTGAGCAGTCTTTCCTGTCTCCAACAGAGCTGAGAGCAGAGATCAATTCCAAATCCTCCCCTACAAGTATCTTCACCTGTAGAGTTCCCACAGATATCCTAATTTCACCTTCTGGTCTTTAATAGACTGCCCAGGGCAGCCTGCTCTAGTGGTTGGCAACCCTGCCCACAGCAAGGGAGTGGAAACTAGGTGATCTTTAAGGTCCTTTTAAACCCAGGCCATTCTATGATTCTGTGATTCTATGATTCTAATACACAAGGATACAAATGGGAAAGGGAATGAGAGAGTGTGGATTTAATTGCCAAACATGTCTTCTGCACTCAATTACATATTTTGTTTTGTTTATGCAGCTGTTATTCTTCAAATGTCAGAATATCTACATACACTTCTGGGTGACACACCATCAGTAGCTAGAAATGAGTGTTGCCTCATCAGGGCCTTGATGGTAGCTGCAGTTTTCTTGTAAAATTGCATGAATAGTCTGTTACAGGATAAAAAAGCATTTCACACGCACACACACACAGAATGTTAGAGATTGGAAGGGACTTCGAAAGATCATCTAGTCCAATCCCCCTGCCTGAGCAGGAACACCTAGATCAGACCACCTTTAGAATGCTAAGAAACGTTCATGTTAATTTCCAAGTGAGGACAAAACAACTATTTCTTACCTTATCATTACCAGGCTGGATTACAGTTATTCACACTAGTTGATATTGAAGGTGAAGAGGACCTGCAGGTTCTAGCTAATATGCAATACATCTGCTTGCCTTTGCCACTGCTTAAACAACCACAACCAGGAATCACAAACATATTTTGTTCAGGCTTTTGTTCTAAGTTTCAAGGACATTAATGAACTAAGCCCCAGTGACACTAGAAGCTGAACACCAGCCAATTATTTTCATGTAGAATAATGCAGATAATGAAATTCATGGTCATAATCAGTCTCCAGAAGGAAATAAGGTTAGTTGAGAATCTAAGCAAGTTTGGGAAGTGTTTCAAAGCTGACTTCTTTTGGAAAACCCTTTCATCATAACCAATGTATACAATATGAATAGACATGATAAGAATATTGACAAATGCCTGTCAGACCTCTATCTCCCACGCCCAAACATGATCTCAGTTCTAGTTCCCAGTTAAAGAAACATGCCACATCTTTCTCCCATTGATTTTTACCTAGAAGTTCCTTGGATAGAGTGGTGGTAAGTGGCATAATAAAAATGCAAGCTGTGTAGTTTTTGATCTCTCCAACATTAAATTTGCAACCACCACATCAAACAGCGAGCTTACCAACAGCACTAACTGTGAATCTTCAGACATGGTCTCAGCATGAGCTTCAGTGAGAGAATATTTGCTTACTGAGGTGTTAGATGTATCCTCCACAGAATCAGTAACACAGTCCTACTACTCTACCTTAACAGTACTTTTGAGGTTTTATCTGGATAGATTTATGTTCAACACTTCAGCATGAAAACACATTCAAGACTCATTAATCTTGTCTGCCAGCAAATTAAGGTGGTCAATGGAGAAAAACACCCTCATACACTACTAATTACCTTCTAGTCTTTGTTTAGTGCCATGAAAGGCCTTACCAGATAACTTAATAATCCTTCGTGGATTTTGATGCTAACAAAAGATTATGGGCAACATCCCTTCAACTTCTTTTCATGCCAACTGCAAAGACAACTATGTCATCGGTATTTTGACACCAACATTATTTTTGGTCTATAACATGAAACAGGTGAAAGTATAAAAAATAATAATTAAAGAAAAGCCTGTCAAAGTAATGTTAATGGGCAACTGCTAACTTATTTGCTGTGTGTGATTCCTAGCTAAATACTACCTGCCAAATCTCTTCTGATTCAGCAGCGAAAGCACTTGACACTTTCAACGAAGCCAACCAAACTGCATGGCAAAAAAAGGCATATAGGTCTGTCTCCCAGCATTGTACAGCTCAAATTCACAGCCTAGAGCTCAGGCTTCACAGGTACAGGGAAATAAAAAATAGGTGAATTTGACTTTCCTCCTCATGGACGCAGTTCAGAACAGCTACAATGACACAATACACTGGGGGAAAAAAGTGCCCTTTTGTGCAAGAATGTCTTAATTAAGATGTGAAGAGGAAATAAGCAGGATGTATTTCCCTGTTTGGCACCTTCAGCTCAATACACTTGGAGGTTGCAGAGTTCCTGGTGGTACCACTCTGATTCTTTCCATCTGTGTTACCTTCTCCTTTGGAGTCTGTGTGGCAGATGGTGCACTCCCACCTTGGGAATCTCCAGCTCAAGGCAGAGCCATAACAAGATCAAAAGTCTGCATGCTGCACACTACAACACAGCTGTGAGCAGCACTGAGAACAAAGTATGTGAAAATTATCATTCCCTCACATATTTATAATAATGAAACCCGTGTATCAGTACTTAGTTACATTATCCAAAGCAACAACATCTTCATGGTGTGTTCACTTTTGTGTGCTAATTAGAAATACGATACATTTTCAAAAATAACCCTTTTTCCCAGTCTTACTTCCAATAAAAATCATCATGGAAGTGATTGTTTCATAGTGGAAAAACTCCTTATCATTAAACACTTTTATGCTTTTAACTAATGGAAGCAAGCCTTGGGTGTGCCTCACCACTTTAATTACTTCAATACAAAGTACTTGCTAAATCTTTGTCGAAAGTCCACTAATGTTAACACTGAAAGTTTACAGATTAATTAATATTACCAAAACAGTAGCTACATTTTCAGTTTGGGCCCAACAATATAGTAATTCTCAGTATCTGTTCTCCATATCAGTTACTCAGTAAAGACCTTGCTCCCATTGAAATGAAGAGTAAATCTTCCACTATTTAGTACAGAGCTACAGAGTGCATATATTTTGTGAAGACAGAAGCTGTGTCTTATCTACAGCTTCTTTATATAAAAACTGGAAAGACAATCTAAAGATTGAATTTAATCTCTTGAGCACCATCTAATGACCAAAATGTAAAATCACAATGACCAAGAAGCACATTGGCAGCTGTGTTAAAAAAGGCTGCACTTTTTGACTCAAGCTGGTCAAGAATTTCCATCAGAGGTTTTAATGGAAAGGAGCTTTTTGCTGAAATGGAAAACTCCATTAATAGTATCCATTTTGACAAAATTATTGAGGAAGTTCTCTATGAAAATGCTAACATTTTGTTTTGAAGAGGTCTTGATTTTTTTTCCAACATAATGAAAGAAGCACTTAGATGATTAAAAAGCCTTATTGTTTTTAGCTTTCTCCTGAAAGAGGAAAAAAAAAATTCCTGACGAGATGCAATTAAGTACCTTCATTCAATATTTCCAAATGTTCTCTTGAGCTATACTTGCAAATACAAACTCACAGTTTCAGGTATATTACTGCCAGCATACTATTTTATATTTATTATCAGTCCAAGCAAATTAAAATAAAAACTAAAATAAAATGAAAAGTACGTCCAAAAAATCAAATTATTTAAACACACATTAAAAACAATTAAGAGGGCCTCCAAAAAGCAGCTATGATGCTTAACTTAGGAAGTTAAGATTAAGGCTACTTATAGCAAGCATGTACCTGGAAAAGCTCAGTCCTGAACAAATGATTAGATTGAAGATCAGGAAGGACAATGAAAAAAGTGATCAAGAGAATGGAAGGGGAGAAATAAGGAAAATTATTATAAGAAAGCAGAGGAAAGACGTAGATTAGACAAAAAGAAAGAAAGAAAGAAAGAAAGAAAGAAAGAAAGAAAGAAAGAAAGAGCGAGCAGCAAAGCCATCCCACCAAAGGAGTATGGAGTGCTGGCACTGCCACTGCAGGTTGGATAAAGGGCACGTCATATACATTTAAGAATTTTTAGGCTATAATGGAAAGCTCAAGATGTTCAAAGCACAAATAAGCCAAACTGAGGCACAGATGGGGTACTCAACATGGCCTAAATATAGAGAGTTAATCTTCCTAATAGCCTTGGAAATATTCTGAAGGGTGGTTTAGTTCAGGTCAGGAATACACGTTTTTGAAGTGAATCTTTTGGTGGTGCCCACTTAACTGCACTTCAGTTCACATTATGGAGCAGCCTCAGAGCACACAAACTGCATTTCTTTTGGATGAACTAACTGAACATATGCAGCAGTGCTTTGAAGTTAATGGCATAGAAGCCTCCAGGTCCGATCCTGCAAGAGCTGAACCATCTTGGACTCCACCTCAATGAAGGGATGCCAGGAAAGTCAAGATTTTCAGTAGACTGTCACAGGCTCAGGAAGCCCTGCAGAAACCATCTTTTGTACCACTGTCATCAGGAATCAGTGCTCCAGGCAGCACTGCACCTGGGGACTTGCTGTCGCAGAAAAAAGATGAGAGCTAACTCCCGGAAAAATCCTCACCCTGAGAACATCTGGATGTTTTCCAGTCAGTATTGGTGGCAGCTCTCTAAAAAAAGACACCTGTCACAACTTTACAAAAAAATCCAACACTTCAAGAGCAAATAGCTGCAGAGCAGCTCTAGATTTCAGCTTTTATTTTGAGCCCAGCACATCCTGGCAGAGGAGGCAGCATTTCCCTTGCAGCAGCTGGCTGCAGCACTGGAGCAGTTTTTCCCGGTCAGGAGCCCTGCCTTTATGAATGCCACTTTCACTCCAAATATTGGCAGCCATCAGCCCAGATTTCATGTCAGTGCAAAAAATTGTTATTCAGAAAAAGTGGGATGAAACTAAGTAAAATAAGGGCTTGATTTACAATTAACTTTTGACCCAGCTTCACCCACCGCCTGTGTGTGGCAGGCAGGGCTTCCATTAGCAGGTGTGAGTGGCCCAGAAGTGCTTGCGTAGGTACGTCTGGGCAGCAGGAGAGGCCAGGCCCCGAAAAGCAGGTGCTAATTGATTGGGGTTAGTGCAGACATTCGGGGCAGAATGGCTCAGTGTTCTGCCTTCCTACCTCCCGGCATACGGTGAGTGGGAGCAAGCAGCAGTCAGCAGTTATGCACTTCATAAAAACACCACTCTGTCCGTCACAAGAGCCCCAAGATCACAACCCACCCAGACTGAGGGGCATTGACTGCGCCGTGGGGAGAAGTTTGCACAGCACCTGCCCGTGTTACATCTGGCACACAGCGCTGAGGGCAGGCCCCATCTTTCATGGGTGGAAAAAAAAGAAAGTCATGTAGGCTTTTATATTTTTAAATATATATGTGGCTTGTGTAAAAGGAGAAGCGAGTGCTTGGGCTAATTCTGATTTCCCACTGCTGCCAGCAAAGAGCTGCCCGAAACCTCGAGCCCACGGGGCTCTGCCGCTCCGCCCTGCAGACCAGCGGCGACCGGCACCGAGGCGGGTGACCGAAGTCACCGATCCGGAGACTTCCAGCTGCAAGCACACGTTGGCGGGATCCAATGCCACGCACGAAGAGGGGGCGCCGGGCAGTTCCGCGCGGCCGGCAGGGGGCAGCGCAGCCCGGAAAACGCCCGCTCGGCCGCGCGCGCTGCACCGCGGGGCCTTCCCGGAGCGCCCGGCGGCAGAGGCCGGCGCCGGGGCTGGCTGCTGGGGGCAGGGGCGGCAGATAACGGGGGCGAGACGCGCTTTCAGCCCAAGATCTGCTGTCAGATCTTTTACTTCTTTTACTTCCCCTTCTCTCAGTGGCGTCAGTTTCACAAATATCTGTTAAAACGCACGGAAAAGGTTTGGGGTGAGCTGCGTTGTGCAGAGGGTTTGCACTCACAAAGGAGAGACCCCGCTGAGAAAACTGCTCCTCCTCATCCTCAGAGCTTTCCTCGCAGTGGGAGCCTTGGTTCCAAATATGACCAGTTCAGTACGGTCCAGGATAGTGGGGGTTTGAGACCGCACAGAGACAAACCTCTGATGATGCTACTGCCTCCAGATCCCAGGGCACTCCCTGATGCTCCAGGACCGGACTCACACACAGCTCCCGTCACACTTCGGCAGTGTGTCTGGGGTCCAAAGGCCACATACTGTAGCAAGCGATTCCCTCTGGGCTCACGCTGGCAAGCACAGAGACAGCTCTAATGCCTCAGCACTGGGTTAGAGTATCCATTTGCCATGGAGAAGTGAGTACCCATGAGACAGTCAGACTCCACTGTAGTTAATATTTGAAAAAATTTTTGACCAGCTCAGGAGACTGAGTTTCACTGAAAAACTGCACCTGACAGTTGAATTCCATTTGCATTATATTTAGGTCTGTCCAGCCCTGAAAGCACTCTCCCAAGGCATGAGAATAGAAGGAGACTAAGTGAAGAAGAAGAGAAAGATATTTATCAGAGGCTGCAGTGTGGGAACAGGGATTTGGTTATTTCTGCCAAATCTGTTGCTTAACTTACTATTTCTGTGCAGAAGAACACTACAGAAAATACATTACCAAACACACCAGCTCTGCCATCCTTCCAGCGTCTAACCACGAGAAAAATCAAATTTGCTTGTATCTCAGGCACCTCCTTGAAGAAGAAAATGACAGCTAGAAAAGAAAAATCTATCTTTTGGCTGTGCTGTTAACTTCTTTAAAGTCATTGCATGAAGCATCACATGGGTATTCTTTGATGCAACTCTCAAAGATTAATAGAGCCATTCCTTTGAAAAGCACAAAAAGCTGTGGGAGAGCAGAAGTAAACTTTACAGCATAATGCATATTCTCCATGGTGGATGGCAGTTGTGCTCTTGAACATCCAGGGGTTACACCAGGGCTTTTTTCTCCATGTTTCAGTTATGTTACATACAATGTCGGGGTAGCAATACAAAAATGACTTTGCAGATAATCACATGCCCTGTGAAGTTCAGTGGCTTGTTTCATTAACTATTAAAGTGATGCTTAGACATACTTCTAAAAATTTGATACTATTTAGCATTACTTTTTTTTTCCAATACAAATTAGACAGCAATTAAGTAAGGCTCTCCCTCATGGCTGCAGGTAGAAGTTGCATGTCAAAGCCTCCTGACCTATATTTTTGAATCTGACATAAAAAAATTAAGATTTAAAAAATTAAAAAAAAAAAAATCCATGGAACAAGGAAGGAACCAAAGGCAATGTTCAGCTGCTAAACACAAGACTTGCACAAAAAGACAGTGTGAAAAATCAAGACTAATCTCCCCATGCAAAATACATTGTATTTTCAAAAGTCAAGTGCTCAGGTCTCTTTACTGCCATGTGCATTAGAAGGAGTATTTGTAATGTGTTGTAAAGCTAACAAGCTTGGTTAAGCAGAGGTGTGTGGTCTTTCAAAGTGTATTCCCAGGGTATAACCTCCCTCCTCAAGAAACTCATTTATCACTGTGATGGTTTCAGCTCATTTGAAGCCAAGTTATTGTCGCCCTTAAAATAATGCACCTTGACAGGAAAAATGAAATTCATGTGAGAAGTTATACAGTCATCACACTCTGGAGTCAAAATATAGACTATCGTATCAAAACATAAAGCAGATGAAAACTTTTTCCATGTATATATTGTAGGTGGTATTTGCTTGTCCCACAACCTTTTTTTTTTTTGAACTAAATGTAAGTATTTAGATCATGTGCATATGGAATAATACGTGGCCTGTGGTTCACTGTCTATAAAGGGAGGTATACATGCTTCATAGCTACCTTGGTATGGCAGCCAAGGGTTTTAAAATATTAAGCTGGGCTGAGAAACATTCACATGTATTTAATAGGGAGTAACTGTTTAAATGATTGGTCACCCCCTAGTGCACAGTTACATTTCAGGTGTTGTGAGTGTGCTAAATCTTGTCCTGTCCTTTTCTGCAACTGATGTTTGCACTCTGGAGTCTCTTAAATCTTTCTCTTGGACCCTCCACCCTCAAAAGTCATCAAGGACCCCAGGCAGACTAGACTAAGTGAAGCTCTGAGTGGAAAAGGTTCCAAATTAAACCACAGCCTCTCTAAGAAGCTCAGTCTTCAGATATGTATTTTCAAATCCCTTTGACATACATAGTGTCCGTGGAAGGAGCCGTGCCGGAGCACTCTGTGCCAAGTGCTGTCACTGCAAGGCTGTGCTTTGATCAAGTCACAGGTTCTTTTGGGGCTTCTGCTTTTTGTCTTTTTTTTTAATTATTTTTCTTTTTGCTGTCATCCCTTGGTCCCAGGATTTGGAGAATTTACTTTGAAGTTTTTAGGATTGTTGATATTTTCCCAGCTTGCTGCAAATAGTTGCATTAATTATTATTTACTAAACAACTAAATCAATTTCTGATATATATTATTACCTCTTTATACAACTATTTTCACCTTTACTTCTCAAACCATTCTTGAGGTTCATCTGACTTTTCTGTGAACTTGCCATAATACATTCTCTGTGGGTTTGTACCTTTCAGGGTCTGCAGGTATCTCCCAAACTCTATAGGACTTACGTGCTTCCCTTCACTGTGGTCTGCATTTTCAGCTTAAAGAGAATCCTTCAAATACGTATTTAGGCTTTCAATTAAGCAATCTGAATGCTATAATCTTGTAGATCGTAGTGAAGTCAGAAGAAAAATCTGGCCATGTTTAAGGGACTGGAAATGAAGCTTGGAGAGGGTATGAAAGTGACAGGTGACATCAATTATGAGAGATGAGATGCACATAAACAAAAAAGGAAAGGCTCAGATGGGGGGAAAAAAAAAAGCAAACAAACTTTTGCATAAGAATGGTTCTCCTGCCTTCCTTACCAGGTTATTTCTGTTTTGCATGTCTTTCTCATTATCTTTCTCAGTCTGTTTTACCGAATTGTGAAGCATATGGAGAAGCAACTTGTCAGGTTTTTTATTTGTATGCTAACACATAATTATGCAAGGGAGGGCGCTGTATTTAGGGACTGTCTCAAAAGCCAGAACGCCATTCTTTGACTAAATTTCAGGAGGAAAGA